>CABHPR010126071.1:25134-40868 GCA_902168415.1 Peromyscus melanophrys | reverse complement strand
AAAAAAAATTGATTTGCCGTCGTAGGCACGGGAACTAGCGTGATTGTTGAAAATTGCTAGCCCTGGGGCAAGTGGGGGATATCCAGCAATAAAACAAAAACTTGTATTCACAAACGTCGGCTGGCAGCAGCCGGTTTGGGACGGTGGCTGCCCGGCTCTGCTGTGCTCCACCTCCTGTAGCGGCTGCTCCGACGTGGTGGAAACTCTTTTAAGGAAAGACCATCTCTTTACGGCGCCCACACACCTGCATGTCTGCCTTAATGCAGAGGAGACGCCCAGGCGGATGGCAATGGGTGATCACAGACCGACAAAAAATACTCGTGGCCGCCGCCGCTGTTTTAAATGACCATGGAGAGGATCAGCATGATACTGCATGGCCTGAAAATAAGCCCAAGGCACTCTGCTGGCTCCATTTAGTTAACCTCTGCTGGAGCTGCCCAGCCCCAGCCAAGCAGGTGACTATGGAAAGATTTTTTTTTTTAATTGTAAATTACAAGGATTTAAAAAAAAAAAAAAAAAAAACCTGAATGCCATGCTAGCACATTGGAGGTGAGCGGAGAGATTCAGGGCCTGGTAAACGGCTAAACAGATTTAGTAGCCTTGCTTAACATATAAACATCTGAAAACCGTTTCCTGTTTAAGAAAAAAAAGTCTAGGTAGGCGACTTCAAGCATTTTTTTTTTTTTTTTGATTAACAAATGTGAATTGTACATCGTTCTGGGGGAAAAAAATGATCCACACTTGGTGGTCTTCCGAAGCTCCGTGTATGGGAGAGAGAAAAAAAAAATACAAAAATAAACGTTACCTCTCTCTCTCAGGGTGGGCAATGCCATTTCTCCAGGCGTCGAGGGCTCTGGCTAATGTTAGGGCTGTCACTACAGGCAGAATCCCCAGGGCCTGCGAGCCTCATTCCTCAAATGCCTAGTGCTAGGCCCTATCTCCAGGCCTTGGACTCAGCTCTGCAGGCCAGTCGCCCCATCAAGTGGCCTGGTCCATGGCCCTTCTAGACCCTGGAGGTCCCCCAGCAAGACCTGCAACCGAGGGGAAAACAGAGAATATTAATTTGCTGCCTGAGCTAGAGGCCACAGCAAATTGGTGCTCGGCCCACGGGGACAAAGCGCCAGCTGCAATTTGTTCCTCGGAAAAGAGCTTAGGGGTTCTGGCACTTTCTGACAAGATACGTTTTATAGGATTTGTGCTAAAATTTGATATTAGATGTTAGGAACTGCAGTTTAACGTCTCCAATGATAACAACAGCAGCTGGGACCTTTAACAACTATGGGGGTCCTTTCTAGTCCAGAGTTCCACAATAAAAGCTATTTATGTCAAACACCTTATAAGGGAAAGATTTTGCCCTAAAGTCAATATAACATATAATACTTTTTATATTTGGATAAGGGGGAAACTGCATGATCAGGGATGTATATTGGTTTGGGTTTGGGCTATTAGACATGTGGGGATTGTAAATATTGAAAACATGCCTCCCCTGCTTTAGTGTGCAAATCCACCAAGCTTCTCTTTCGATACCATTTATTCTTAGACAACAAAGGTTGCTTCGTTATTCATCTTTTATTTGTTTTTCCGAGACCTGGTGGTGAGCAGAGAGGAATTGGTGGGTTTGATTTGATTTCTACAATTTCCAAGTGCACCCCACATTAACCCCTGGTTGTTAGAAAGTGAAGGTTCTCTAATTTTCTAGTAACAATTTGGTTTAGGGGATGAAGGCGTGTTTTAGCTCCACAGAGGAAAGCCTGTCAGTATCTTATGGAAAAAAAAAATTTTGCCCAGTGAAGGAACGGTGACCTGATGCTCTCTCCGGTGTTTCCAGCCTGCTTTTAGGGGTGCTCCTGCCTCCCCACACTTTCCCGGACACAGCACCCCAGAGTTTTCTGAGGAAATGGATGGCAATTCTTGCTCACAGCGGGAACCTGGAACCAGCACACAAGGCCTGTCCAGCAGGGGCTGCTCGGAGCGGCCCAGCTCCCTCCTTATCTCTTCAATTCAGACAAAGAGCAGGACATCCTGGAGACAGAAGGGCACCCCAATTAGCAGAGTCCAGGGGTTCACGGGTGTCTCACGCCACACACAGCTCTGCTCCTTGGATCTCTTTAGCTAGCGGGCAGCATGATCAGGAGTTACACAAATGTTCAGTTGGGTGGTGGCTCCCTCACTCACATGCTCTGGGCTCCTGGGGCTGGTCCCACTCCCCCACAATGACATGGAAGCTCTGTTTGCTGGGGAACTGGTGAAACTCACTTGGAACCGTCAGCAGTGCCCTATTCTCAGCAATAAGCAGTCTCGGGCTCCTGCTCTGTGACCACAACTGAATTGGAAGGACAGACAGACAGACAGACTTTGAAAACTGACTCAGGCTTCTCCCCTTGCCTCCTGCTCCAGGCTGGACCAAAAGTGGTCTCTTTTTGCTTTAGAATACGGGGGAGGGGTACCAGACCGTGCTTCTATCTACAGTTTTACACCCTAGACACCAGTAGCATAGGGGAGACACCCCCTCCCCCCCCCATGTCAGTGGTGGGGAAAAGCAGCAGGTGGAACTTGATGCTGGGAATGTGATTGCTGTTAGCGACAGCCTTGATTCTGGGAGGGACAGGAAGGTGGCAGAAGCCAGTTGCAAATGCTGGTAGCTTAGCACCTCTTCAGGTGACTAGAAAGCCATTAGGTGCAGGTGCAAGTTGTCCCCTACCCTACAGATCTTGGCATCAACATCACTGTCCATTCTTGTCACCAGGAAAGATGGAGGAAAACAAGGAGTTCCTAACAGCCCCGTGGGAGGCGAGCCTGTGGTGCGCAGAGAAGCCCACTTAACACAACAGCCCTACTGGGCAGGGTCTGCCATGCTCTTCACTTTGTAGCTAGGGAAACTGAGGCAAAGACCAGACTGCTGGATCCTGACAGAGGCTATAAGGCAGGAGGGGGGTGACTATGCCCCAGGATGTGGTGACAGGAGTTTGCTAGCTGTGGCCAAAGCCAGGACATTCTGCTGCCAGGGCAAGTCACTGGGTCCCACTGAGTCTGGGATGCCCATCTGTGAGGTCTCAGTGGCAGTGGTCCCTGCTAGTAGCTGTCATCAAAGGTGCATGAGCAGGGGGTAAACAGCATGTGACTCACTGGAAGTGCTCAGCAGACACTAGGCACTGTGACCTGGGTACCAGCCTGCTGCCTCCTAGCAATCCTGGCCTCAGATCTTGCCTCAGGAATCAAGCTGGGAACTGTGGATGTGTTCTTGGATGCCCCCCGCTAGCCAAGCTGCCAGGCCAGTGCCATGGCATACCCTCCCATCAGGGCTCAGCCAGGCTAGCTGAATGTGACGGTGTCAGATGCCCTCAAGTGCCAGCTGAGGGTGGGCACCATACCCCATGCTCCAGCCTTTCCCAGGAGGAGCCTACCAACACCCCCACAGTCAGCCCCAAGCCTCACCATGTCATCATGGAAACCAGATCCTGACACGGTGTCACAGAATGACACAGGGGACCTGAGGGGATCTCGGCCACTCCACTCTAGCTGTCCATTGGCTCCAATCGTGTCTGTTTGGACACAGAACTCTTTTCCAGTTTCTACAAAGCCCTTCTGCCCATGATCTTCCAGCAGCATCACATGGAGGCTGAGCAGTGAGCCCCAGGAATAATAAACAGCCCACATCCTGTGGCCAGCTCCCAGGTAGGCCTAGGGCTCTCCTCACAGCCAGTCAGGGCTCTGACACTGAGGCCAGGAAGCAGCGGCAGGGGGCTTGAGAACTAATGCCTGGAAGCCCCAGAACCAAACCCTACCTATGTCTTCTACGGGCGGGCAGTGCTCACCCGGTTGCTTGCTCTGTCTCGATCCCAGTTTCCCTAAACATCATAGGGTGACAGCGAAGCCTGGCGGGGACATCTCCTGGTATCAGAAAATGCATTACTATCTACCCAGACAATAAGAGGGAAACAGTGATGATGCAGAGAGTGAGAACTGGCTTTTAAAAACAGGACAGCCACTCCACAATCGGTGGGACGGTGGGGCAATGTTGGGGTGGCCCACTGCCATAGGAAACTTATTTTTACATTTGTGATTTTGTTCATTGTCCCTTTAACAGGCCACCCTGGGCAAGTTACTTCATGCTTCTGGGTCCATTTCCCTTCCCATCAATGGCGAGTCCTAGTTCATCCTCTACCTTCTTTCTTTCATTGCTGAATAAAATCCTCAGCCACCAGTGTGAGCAAGATTGCCCTTCTCAGCACCAGCTTGTTCTTATATTTAAAGCCCCCAAGCCTGTGTAACTAAAATTAGAGAAACAGTTCATAAACGCCCTCAGAAAGAATGGGCCACCCCTTTCCCGTCTGGTACAACTTTCTCTGGTATCTATCTCTCTTCACCCCGTGTCCTCTCTCGCTCTCCACCTTAGTCTTTCACTGAAGCTGGAATTCAGCCATGGCCACCAAGCTGCAGCGACCCTCCTGTCTCCCACACACACACACACACAGTGATGGGGTTCCAGGTGTTCATTTGACCACACCCATCCTCTCACACAAGTGTTAGGCACTTTCACTCGATGAACTATCTTTGCAGCCCCTCACGACACCTAGTAAGAAGCCCACACGAGACATAAAGGACCATCACCCAGACAATACACAAAGGTCAAAGTGGGGTGGAAATGACCCTGAGGTCATTGCCATGAACTGAAGGAAACGTCACGAACACATTCTGAGAAGTAGATTGTGTGTGAAGACTTTTCTCCCATCTGGTGATTTTTTTGGGGGTCAGGCAGCTTTGTACGTGAGAGCAATGAAGGGCCAATTGTTTATGGAGAAGGTGGGAGACATATTTCAACTAATTAGGAATAGACTCTACAAAGAGAAACATCACACACACACACACACACACACACACACACACACATGCATACACACACAAGCACACACACACACAGTCTCTCTGGACATATCCCCTCCTGAGACCTACCTGCCCAGGAGCAAAGTGGGGGTCTATAGGATCTCAGAATCCCTCAGCCCAGGGCCCCTCCTCACAGGTGTATGGAGCCACAGGCCCACAAACATGATGTAGGTGGCAGGGCAGGGCATCCTGAGAACGGAATGGCAGGTAATATCACCTACAGCTCCTGAAGCCTTGTGGGAGACTCAAAAGAGTCCTCACCTCCCCTGTGCCATAGATCCAGCAGCAGTGACATTAAAACAACCCTCTCCTCTCATCAGCCAGCCCTGGCCTCTGAGTGTGGGAACTTTCGGGGGGGCATGTCAGCAGAGCTTCATCAGGACTGGGCAGCGCCCAGATTGGCTAGGGATGTCTGCGCAAGACATGCCACCAATTTGCCCTCACTGAACTGAAGTTTGCAGGGGGTCCGTGGCTCACCTAGGCCTCGACTGCTATAAAGTTGGGGCTCAGGTCTGGACCCCTCAATGGCACCTTTTTAATCAGGAGAGGAGTGTTCAAGTAGCAGGTCTCATCTTAATGCTCCAGGCTGCAGACCTCACCACCCTCTCCAAAACCCATGTGCTCCGCAATTTCCAGTAAATAAGTAAAAATTTAATTCTAAAAGGTTACAAGGCAAGAAAGAGAAGCCTGTGTTAGAAGGGACATAGCCCAGAGTTGTACAAACTAGAAACCACTCACAAGATAAATGAGTGGAAGACGGACCAGGAAAGCAGATAGACATCTGTATAAAATCTGCTTTATAAAACATAACGAGAGCCCGGCACTCCTTGTTGGATTTCCTTATGGTTTGGGGGAGTACTGTGCATTTTTCATGTGGTCATGAGGACGCCATGGTCACTGCAAGGCTTGTCTTGATCTGCCCTGTGCTGAGACCTCAGTGGTCTTGAGCAAGGAGACACCATGAAGTTGCTGCAGACAGACCATAACAAAGCCGAGCAAGGCTTAGCAAGATGTTGTTCAAAATAAAATCAAGTCAGGCCTGGTGATGCAGAGGCAGGTGGATCTCTGTGAGTTCAAGGCCAGCCTGGTCTACATAGTCTGTTCTAGGTTAGCCATGATAACACAGCAAAACCCTGCCTCAAAAAAGGAGAAAAAAGTCAAAATAAAATCCATATTAAATTTCAACATAGAAATTGCATGAAAGTTCGCTCTCCCTCCTCTGTTACATCAAAACATATTTTTAAGGTGAATTAATTTGGGAGACAGGAACATGGATATGGTGGGCTATTTCCCAATGAAATAATACAGGTTGTGTGGAAAGGGAGTTACTGTTGACAGCGGGAAGCGGAACCCTGCAACTGGCTTCCGAAGGGAAGTGAAGGAGGTCCAAATCGGTTTTATCTTCCCAGACCAGACGCTCCAGTGGGTGTGCCCATGGTCCTCAAGCCTAGCAGTCAAGGTGAGAGGCAGGTGTGTGAAGAGCAGGATCCTCTGGTTCCCTGGCTGGAATTGCCACAGGGCACTCCCTCTGGGATTCAGCCCCAGACCCGGGATTTGCCCATGCTCACCCATGCTCTCCCATGCTCGCCCATGCTTGCCTCCTCCACTGATCTTCTGTGCGGTCAACAAACGGCACTACTGTTCCCAACAGCCCTGGAATGTGGGAGCAGAAGCTCCCGTGGAACCCGTTGCTCTGGTTTTATGTCCATCATGACAACCTTTCTCCTTTCTTTCCAACCCCAAAAGTGGGCCTTCATGAACTAAATCCAAGAGGAACTTTCTAGAATGTGCAATACCAAGCCATGTATTTCAGGCTGTGGTGGGTGGCTTCTGCTCGCTGCCCTATGTCAGACCAATACTATTTCCTATCACTATAAATAGGGGGTTTGCTCAGAGGGGGCAGCCCGGTACCCCTGTTTGCTTTGTACTTTAATCAAGATTTTCCTGCCGGTGATATTTGTCTTCCAGCAAAGGGGTGCTAATTTTATCTTGCAAAAGTGGATATCTGCTTACGTCCCTTCTACCTTGGAGAAAGATAACCAAACACGGGTTATGTCATCTAAATTCGGCAAGCCTCCGAGATCAAAGGCGTAGTGTATACACCTGCCAAAGTTGATGGAATGGCCATTGGCGGCGTCTTCCGCCGGGCTCGCATGTGCCCCATTGATAGACGCTCTGGCCTTCTGTGAAAGAGACTCTCAGGGCTCTGTTTGTGCCAGTTGATCTCTACGATACCGGGAGGTTTTGAAGGGAGAATCCAAAATAGATATGCCCCTGTCACCCCTGTGGAAACCCTCATCACAGGAAATGGCACAAATTCAAATTTTCATCATGGGAGCAAACGTCAGACAAGATAAGGCGTCTGCTCTTGCAGGGCGTTTCGTGTTTAGAGTAGAGTCAGAGTGATCCATCACCAACGCCACCTGGGCATGTCTCCTCTGATGTGCGTCCTGCGTCCGGTCCAGTGTTGTTCGTTTTCCAGGACTCCAGGCTATTGTAAGCACACCCACCCCCGCACAGTACACACATGCACTCACACGTGTGTACACCCGCTAACTTGAAGTAAACGGTCATAAAACTGGATGCAACTTTCTGATCAGTCTTCTCCCACGCTGACCCAGTGAGGTATCATGTATAAGTTTTACTTTGCTGTTTTTTTAAAGTTTTTACTAGCGTGTATTGATACTGTTCTATCATGGGCTTCATAATGACATTCTCATCACTGTATGTAACACACTTCAATCATGCTTGCTCCTGTCACCCTGCCTTGTCCCCTCTCGTTTGCATTGACACTCCCCAACTGCCTCTCTTTCTACTTTTGTGACTTCTTTTTAGTGACATAATGAGTTGAACTGGGCTGATCATAGGACCACTGACTCCAATGGCCACACCAAGGGCAAAATGGCTCTCCCCATACAACAATCAGAGCTTGGGAGGGGTCTCATGAGTGCTCCTGTCCATGACAGCTGACCTCCAGTGGCCAAGAGGACTTGCCTGGTGAGGGTTTGATGTGAGAAGCCTCATGAGGCAGGATACTAAGGTCGGTGAAAAGAAGGCCTGAGCACTTGAGGAAGAGGCCTCTCTGTTTCCAGAACAAAGGCTGAGAAGAAAAATCGCTAGAAGACTGAGCCCTACCCTCAGCTCAGGACAGGTGTGCATGGATGGGGAGTTTGCTGTGGTGCTTGAAGCCTGTGCCCCCCACAGTACCCACAGAAACACAGTATCCCCTTAGAGAGCAGAAGGGCACACAGCAAGGTCACGGGTGTCCACGGGCCCAACCTAGAGTACACAAAGCTCCAAGTTCCTTCCCCAACGCCGCAAACACAAAAACCTGAGTCACCTTAAACCCCAGGCTGCAGGGCACAGCAGCCACACTCTGAAGGTCTTGGCTGTATCCCTGTGCACCAGGAAGTGCAATACCACTGTGTGGGAGGGAGAGTGGGGAGTGGGGGATTATGGGGTGGCTCTATCTACTCTGCAAGATCAAGTTGCTTCTGGTCTTGTCTACATGGTCCAGGTTTGTTTTTTTAATCTACTTTTGTTGTTATTTGGCTGGCTTTGTTTACAGAACTCGAAGCAATCCTCCAGCCTCAGCCTCCTGAGTGCTAAGCTCTCTGGGAGGAGCCGTCTCACCCAGCTATTCATAATTTCAACTCCTGAAGTTTGAATTGGCAGAGCCTTGCCAAGGAAAAGTCCCAGTACCCCAGTCCAGGTTAGACCACACAGCTCAGCAGTCGGTTACTTCAGCCCTCCAGACTGCAGATGCTCCAGAAATGGTCCTGACAGGAAGGGGAAAGGGTCATGACCTGTCACAAAGGCCAGCACGCATCAACTTCACTCTCTCAGAACAGGTAAGTCTCCGTGTTCTGGGTCACAGGTGCATGTGTGTTGATGCATGGTGTAAACATGCATGTTTTATATTTATGTGTTTGTTCGGGTGTGTGTGGGTTGAGTAAGTCACCTACGCACATGGGTGGTTTGTGGCTTGGGTGTAAATGTGAGAATGTTGTCATTAGCCCAAGGACGACCTCAGTCCTGCTTCAGTGAAGCTGGCCCTGAGTTCGAGGTTCTGCAAACCATGACTACCCAGTGCAGGTGTGACCCCCTGCCTTGCAGATCAGAGCACCTGTCCCGTACCTGCCTGGTGCCACAGTCATCCCTAGGTAAGTATCAGCTCTCTCCTCCCCTGCAAGATTACAAACCCAGTAGAACCAGAGATGTCCATCGGCCCGAGGGGGAGGTGTGCGAATTTTGCTTTGGATCAGGTTTGAAAAATCAAGTTCAAGGTAACATTTATTTGCAGTAAGAGGCACCCACTTTAAGCCTTGCCAGCTGTGTGCCATGGAGACCCAGAACCTGTCTATTCTGTTCATGGATACTAACACAGAAGCTGCCCTCCACCAGCCCTCACCCGGTCCCAAGCCTCCAATCCAATTTCTGCAGCTGCAGCCTGGCACAGCTTGTTCTAGATCCACACAGTATGACCATAGGTTTGGATCTTTTGAATTTGGCTTTTTCATGCAGAAATACATCTTAAATGTCCTCGGATCACCTGATCAACGACAACCATGTTCATTTTCACTGCTAAGTAGTATTCCGTCACATAGGCGTACCTGATTTACCTGCTGGCCTGGTGATGGTCTTTGGGGCTGTATTCAGCTTTTGGCTGTTATGAATGAAACTCTGAGCATTTGTCTGCAGCCTTTGTGAATGTGTGTTTTTAATTTTAACTTCTCTGGAAGGTGGAAATTATAGTTTCCATTTGCATTCTGGGGTGATGGCCGTGCTGAGTGTCCTACCATGTGCCTGCTGGATCTCCCAGCCTCTGTGCGGGGTCTGTGCAGAAGTATCAGCCATTAAAAAAAAAACTGAGACACTGACTTAATAGTGAGTTGTAAGGGTTCTAGATGTATTTTGGACACAAAATATTTTCCAGATAAACATCTTGAGACCATTTCTTACATCCCTGTATTTTCTTTCTTTCTTTATTTGTTGTTGTTATTTTTTAAATATTTCCAAAGAGCAAGCTTTTAAATGTCCACAGATTCCAACTTATCTACACATGTCAGCATTTTTTTCCATCACACTTAAGAAGTCTTCACCCACCCTGATGACATAAATTTTCATTTCTGCAGGTTTCTTTGAAAAGATTCATGTATTAGTTCTTATACTAAGATCTCCGGTGCATTTGAAATGAAGTCCTGTCTGTGGTGTGAGGCAGGGGTCAGGTGTCATCATCCTGTCACCCACCCCACCCCACCCTGTGTCCCGTATAATTTTGCAGCTGCTCCTGACCTGGCGGAGGAAGTTTCCTCTGGTTCTTACCGAGGATTATTGAATCGTATCAAACACCTTCTCCATGGCACATGTGACTATCAACAGACAAGTGAAGAAACAGCTTGATGCCAGTCCCAGGGCTGCCCAGCTGGGAGCAGAAAGTAAATTCTTCCTTCAGTGTGCATGTGACCTTGTCCTCTGGTGACCCAGCAGCTACCTGCAGGTCCCTATTCCTTTCTGTTCCAGAGAGACTCTGTTCCAGTCCCTCTCGTGGATGCCTGTGAGCATGTGACCCCGCTTGGCCAATCAGCCTTCAGGGAGGGTTCACAGAAAGACTACAGAAAACTTTTCTCTTGAGAAAAGGAAAAGAAGATACTCTCCATTGAGTTGCTGATGGAGGCAGCCATGATCAGACATGGTACCTGAAGAGACCAGGTACCAGGGAGGCCAGGAGAGCTGCAGGGATATTCAGATGAATCCCAACACTGCTGAGTCCGGCTTCTCGCCACGGGCAACAGTGTCTTGTCTATATTACATGTTACACTAGATGGCATTTTACTATTTAGAAACAGTGCGGGCTTTGCCCCCAAAGCCCCAGTCTAGTCTAGAAAGTACCTTTCTCTCAAGTAAATTAACTGACTGTATTCATCACCAGCCCTCTAGGGGTCAGAGCTGGAGGGCCAGGAGACCCGAGGACCTCAGTAGAGAGAATACTCAGTGTGAGAGAGCCGAATCTGGGTTCTGATGCGGCCATTCTTCAGTGTTCTCTACATGCCTGTGCATGCGCCTGCCCAGCTGGAGCATCTGCTTCTGCAAACGCTCCTCTCACCTCCGCCCTTTGTCTGTTCCTCAGCCCCCAGATCCACCAGGCTGTCAACACCTTCATTTTCCTTTTGTCCAAATGATCCCAACTGGAGCCAAGTGAGTGGTCCACTAAAATTCTTCTCGTCCACAGGCCTCTAGGATAGGGCATCAGACCTACTCGTGGGGACCCCCTTGCTTAGTGCCCAGCAAAGATACAGGTCTCCTCTTTGCCATGAGTGAGCTCCCCGTGGCTGACACATTTTAACAAGACACAAGTGGTACCCAAAGTCACTACTAACAGACCTTTAGAGTTTGCAGAAGGGACAATGCACCTTAGTTCAGGTTTGCACTACAGCCGCCCTGTGTCCCCATCCTTTCTCCAAAAGCTCCAGCAGACTCTAGCGTTTTCTAGCGGACCTTATCCCGGGGGACTAACAACAGCCTTCACAGGTAAAAAGTCAGGGCTAGCTTCCTCACGCTCTCAGCTCAGAAATACAGATGGTGGGAGCTGGAGGTCAAATGGCCAGCATCCCATCCAGGGCTGCAATCCACAGCCGATGCTCGGGTCAGGCACACTCTGGTAACACTCATCACCAACCCTGCCATTAGCGAAGGCAAACCCGTACTTACAATCAAAGTGGATTGTGTGACCGGGAGGCCGAGTGCTTCCAGGAACACTGGCCACGTCCCTGTCTGCCGTCAGCCTCCTCTGCTTCACAGCATCAGTGAGCTCAGCAGCGGGCCCGTGACATCAAGGGCTGGAACACTCCTGTTCCTCTCCCTCTTCCCTCACGATGTCGTTTCTAGCTCTTAAGAATGAGGCGTTCCCTGCTTTCCAGTGATGAAGTCAAGGTCTCAGGGCCAAAGATTTTCTATTTTAAATAGAAGCGCATGTGATTGGCCATGGTACAAGCTCAGAGGAAACAGCCTGCATCTGGCATCAAGGAATCTAACTTGGTGCCATCAGCCCAGAAAAGAAGTTGACTACATACAGCCTGACCCCTTGGGACGTGCAGGTTGGTGGTCAGCAGTGTTGTGTAGGGCCACACAGATGTGACACTATGAATTGTTGTCACACAAAAGCTAAGGGAAGCCAATGCAGAGGTCCCAAACATTGGTAAGGAAACAGGACATGGGAGGGAAGATGGTCACTTCCATTATCTGTTGCAACTACCTCTGAACTAAGTCATTCAACAAAGCATAATGGTTTCCAGGGATGGGGAGACCTGAGTGGGTGAAGGACTCACTGTGAAAATGTAAGGACCTGACTTCCGATCCCGCAGAAACTGCTGGGCATGGTGACACATGCTGTAATCTTTGTGCTAGGGAGGAAGAGACAGAAGGGCCTCTGGAGCTCACCCATCAGCCAGTCCAGCCTATTTGGTGAACTTCGGGTTCAAGGAGAGATCCTGTCTCAAAAACTAAGGTAGAGCTGGGTGTGATGGCGCACACCTTTAATCCCAGCACTTAGGAGGCAGAGGCAGATGAATCTCTGCGAGTTCCAGGCTAGCCTGGTCTACGTAGTGAGACCTTGACTCAGGAAGAAAACAACAACAACAGAAGAAAGGTGGAGAGAGACTGAGACTAGGGAATGACACCTAGCATTATCTTTGACCTCTGCTTGTACCTGTGTGCATACCGCGTGTACACACAAAGTTACCACATGTGCTCAGCCATTTCTGACTGCTCAGGACTGGGTGATGACAAGGTTTAGCAGGGTCCTTTGGCTCCCAGGTGCTAGTGGGGTTGTCTGAGGACAACTGCACTGGCTGTTGGAACTCAGCTGAGGTGTGTCAACAAGAACCCTTCCCTCCCACTGCCCACCCACAGACATGGGTGCTAAGTGCACATGGCAGCTTGGCTCCCAGGGGGAAAACATCCATGAAGCTGAGACCAGAAGCTGAGCTCTCCTTCCCCAACCTTGGTTATGACTCAGTGTTCCCTCCTGTTACATCCTATTAGCTAAAGCCAGTCACTGGCTCTCCTAGCTCAGCAGAGGACAGGGCAAAAAACACCAGCCTTGGGTTGCCTGCTTCTGCCCACCACCTCTGGGTGTGATGACTGATGAGCCCCTCATCTGCCCTCCCCTGGTCTTACTGCTTCTTCTGTTGTCACTGTGATGTCACCTGACAGGAGGGATGGAGAAGGGTTTATATTGGCCCATGGTTTGAACGGGTGTACGCTTGGCAGGGAAGTCATGGTGGAGTCCACCGTGGCCACGGGAGTGTGGGGGCTGCTTGTTCACATCTCTGCAGATCAAGAAGCAGGAATCCTGTGCTAGAAGAGAGGCAGGGCAATCACCCATGAGGCCCACCTCCCTGCTTGCCTTTCTCTCTAGCAACACCCCACATTCTAAAGGTTCCACAGCCTCCCACAATAGCGGAAGGGAGCAAGGGCTTAAATGCATGAGCCTGTGTGGGACATGTCACATTCAAACTCTAACTCTGCCAAAATGCACCTCTTTTCCCTCAAGGTACTTCTGCCAGACATATGGTCACATGTTCCCAGCAGAAACATAACTAACGTTCGCATACCAGGTGCACACTTTATTTTTTTGTTTGTTTTTTGTTTTTTTTTGGGGGGGTTGTTTTGTTTTGTTTTTCAAGATAGGGTGTAGCTAGAGTTTTCCTGCCTGACCCACAGTCAGGACAAATCTCTCTCACCTGCCAGTCCCACAGCCGCTCAGACCCAACCAAGTAAACACAGAGACTTATATTGCTTACAAACTGTATGGCCGTGGCAGGCTTCTTACTAACAGTCCTTATATCTTAAATTAATCCATTTCTATAAATCTATACCTTGCCACATGGCTCGTGGCTTACCGGCATCTTTACATGCTGCTTGTCCTGGCGGTGACTGGCTGTGTCTCCTTCCACCTTCTTGTTCTTTTCTCCTCTCTGTTAGTCCCGCCTATACTTCCTGCCTAGCCACTGGCCAATCAGTGTTTTATTTATTGACCAATCAGAGCAATACATTTGCCATACAGAACATCCCACAGCAATAGGGTTTCTCTGTGTAGCTTTGTGCCTTTCCTGGATCTCGCTCTGTAGACCAGGCTGGCCTTGAACTCACAAAGATCCACTTGCCTCTGCCTCCCGAGTGCTGGTATTAAAGGTGTGCACCACCACTGCCCCCAGGTGCACACTTTACTGACAGCACCTGGATTTGATGACTTCTTGGGAATTTAATTTGTTTTCGTGTATTTTGCTTTCTGGAGAGAACTTTCTGGGTCCTTTACATTCAGCCTAGAAACTGAGCAGCCTCCGGCTCATCTCTACTTCTCACTTTTCTTGGGAATCAAAAGGGAGCAGCTATGGCTTCCAGCACTGAAGGGCACACTCAGCAAAGTTCACCAGGTGCCCTTCACCGCAACACCACCCAGAAACAGCTTCCCTAACATGCTGCCCTACAGGCTCGGGTCCTCAACTCCCACCTCCAAGGGTGACATCATCCAGCCCTTACATTCCTGGCCTGAAGTCTCCTCTTCAGCCTCCACCCACTTTCTGATTTCTGAGCCGATACCTAAGGCTCTATCTATTCACAGCATCAGAACCTCACTTCCGGTACCTAACAATTACTGCCAGCTGTCTATCATGGCACTGCAAACCAATTCAAATGATGGTGGCTAAAAAAAAAAAAAAAATGCCATTGGCTACTTTTCATGATTGTGAAGATTAACTAGATGGTTCATCTGCTCTGTGTGGGACCCACTGGGCATCCACAACAACTCACCCACGTGGCTGATACTGGTGTGGCCGCCACTGGAGCTCAGTTACATTTCACAACCTGAATTCTTTAGTGTTTCTCCTGGGGGTGGCCAAGCTTCCCCCTAGAAAGGCATCAAGCTCCCAAGAGGGATCATCCTGGGCCAGAAAATGGGCTTCAGGTGCCTTAGACTCTGCTCACATTCACCTCAATCTGTAGGTCACAGTGGGTAAGTCCAGACCCATACCAGGTACAAGAATCCTTCTTTTAGTAGGAAAAGAAATAGTGCTTTTGTTTCATTTACATTGGTATGATAAAATACCCTGGGAAAAACGACTTCATGAAAAACGGTTTGTTTTAGCCCACAGTTCCAGGTTATAGTCTGTCACTGAGGGAAGGTCACGGTGGTGACAGAAGCTTGAGTCGGCTGGTCACATCACATCCACGGTCAATGCTTGCACACCCTCAGCTCTCTTTTCACTCTCTCACAGTTCAGAGCCCAGCCCATGAAATGGTACCACCACATTCAGGATGGGTCTTCTTACATCAATTAACAGCCTCCCTACACACACAGGCCAACTGATCTAGACGGTCCCTCATTGAGACCCCTCTCCCGAGGCACTCCGTGTTGTGTCCAGTTGGTGTTTACAACTAACCACCACAAATATTATAGAACATGTGACTGGAGGCATGGTGCTCAGAGGGGACACTCCACCCAAGCCACCGCCACAGCCAGGATCAACCTGTCTAACCCATGGCTCTTTCTATTAGAGATTGTCACCGAAGGCCAGGTTAAAAAGAAAATGCAGCTGGCATTGGTTCTGACACGTTCCTGTTGTGACTCTGGACATTTTCTACTCTGAAATCAACGTTACGGGCCCACTCCCTCCACCCTGCCACTTCCTTGCTGTGATGTGGTGTCCTCAATCCCCCAGCTTCCTGAGCTCCTTCCTCAGTCTGGACCCCCTGTCCCTCTGTATCCTTCTTAAGACAATGAATGACATGAGCTTTGCATCTCTCTCTCTCTCTCTCTCTCTCTCTCTCTCTCTCTCTCTCTCTCTCTC
>CABHPR010126071.1:5533-25034 GCA_902168415.1 Peromyscus melanophrys | reverse complement strand
GAGAGAGAGAGAGAGAGAGAGAGAGAGAGAGAGAGAGAGAGAGAGAGAGACTCTCACTGAACCTGTATCTCATCAACACAGCTATACCAGCTGCCCAGTGAGCCTCAGAGATCCTCCTGTCCTGCCTCCCCAGTACTGGGATTCTGAGCATGTCCTGCTGCCCTAGCTTTTATGTGGGTACTGAACAGCAAACTCAGTTCTCAAGCTCATGTATGTTTGTATGTGAGGACTCATTTTAGTCATTTAATTTATTTTGTTTTACGTTTTTGTCTTTGCTTTTTGAGACAGAATCTCACTATGTAAGCCTAGGTGTCCTTGAACTCACAGAGATCCACCTGCCTCTGTCTCTCAAGTGCTGGGACGAAAGACTTGCACCACCACACCCCTCCCTTAGTTCTTGGAGGAAAACAGCCACACTGCAACTGGCCTTGGAAACAGAAAACACTTTGCGAGTATTGACAGTTTGCCTTCATCAACCAGTTAGCGCTGGAATGGTACCCCAGCCCCCAGCCCTGGGGATGGGGATCCAGTATGTGGAGTGGTAAAACTAAACCATGAGCTTGGGAGCCCTCCCTCTGGGGACTGTGTCTCTGTGTGGTCTTGAGCCATGCAGTGACCTCAGTGCCTCCGTTTCCTAGAAGCAGTATAAATTCCGATGTACTTTCTTGCCTGAAGACTTTTTTTTTCCCCTCTAAAAACTCAAAGGTCAGATTAAAAATGTATGTTTGAATGTGAAAACGAAGCTGTAGAAATGTCATGTGCATGGGGGACTTTGTTACATTCTTCATGGTGGACATGTCACAGAATCCAAGAAGCAAGGACAGACAGAGGCATCAGTTCAAGACCAGCCTGGGCTACAGAGTGAGCCTCTGTCTCAGAACAGAACAAAACCCAAAGGCGCTAATAAACTGCCAGAAGATCAAAGTTCTAATGCAGCCCAGAGAGCAGCTGGAGTGAGCCTCCACACAGCTGCCAGCCTCCTGGGGCCTCAAATTTCCATCTAACAAAGACTGTCAGACTCAATTAGCAGTTCTCAACTTTGGTGATGTTTAGAACCTTCTAGAAAGTTGTTTGTTTGCTTGCTTTAATGCTGATGCTGAAAGCCTACCACAGACTCACTGAGTCAGAGTTTCTGGATGTCAAGCTCTGGGTAATTACAATTCCCCCAGAGATCCCAGGACACAGCAAGGGTGAGGACCCTCAGAGTGAGGGCTGTAACTCTTCAGCTATTTTTAATCTGAGATTCATTTCTTTAAACACAAGTTAAGCTCAGAGCCTAGTGTGAAGAGCCAAAGCTGTTCAGAGTGCCTCAAAGGGGAGGGCCCCAAAGTCCTGCCTACTCGGTCATACCCAATCCAGGGACCAGCCCCTATCCCCACCCCATGCACCCAAACCCCTCACATACAAGATTTCTGCTGGATTTCATTTCAAACTCCTGGAGACAAGACAGTTTCTAAGACCATTTGGAGAGTTATGCCTTTGACATCACATGAGGCTGTGAGGATGGCCTGCAACAGAGGCTCATTTATCATGCGTATCCTAGCTCATCTGTCTTCCTGGTAAAACCAGTTTCCACTCTTGAGTCCTGTCTGGCTGTGGATGGAACCCTGCACAAACTCTGCCGAAGTCCCAGCCACTCGGCCGGCTGCTAACTCCCATCTATACCCTCACTAGACTTGGTGTCTTGGCTCTCAGAAGCCAAGATGGTGGTCCCATCCTGCACTGCAATGTCCCCAAAGCAGTGGGCAAAAATGTTCATCAGAAACAGCCCCAGAACCATTCATTGTAGGGACTGCTGTGAGGGGAAGATTGTTGATGTTACACAGGAAGTTGGGGACTCTACTTTGCAGACACAGTGGAGAAGGGTTTTGGTTTGGTTTGGTTTGGTTTGTTATTTGTCAAAAACAAGACCCTAGCCAGGAGGCCCTACTTCTAGACCCAAAATATTTAAAACACACTTCACTTTGCTGGGCAGGCTTATTAATGTTTGCCTGTAATCCTAATGCCCACTTCTGTGAGGGCAGAAAAATCAGGAGTTTAAGGGCATCCTGCACTACATAGCAAGTCCAAGGCTAGCATGGGCTACATGAGACCTTGACTCAAAAAAAGAAAAGAAAAGGAAGGAAGAAGGGAAGGAGGAAGGGAAGAAAGAGTAGGAGGAAGGAAGAGGAAGGGTGAGGAGGAAAAACAAACATTGTCTTTGCTGTTGGAGGTCAGCATGGTGGTTAATTCTGATGTCCCATCAAGTGGTCCTGGAATGCCCAAATTACGTGTCATTTCTGAGTGTGTCTGGAAGAGGGTTTCCAGACGGGGTCAGCATCCAAATCCTTGGTTCCATTTAGCCAAAGGGGTCTTTCTCTGAGGGTAGCCTGGGAAGAACCAACAGGCCAGAGAAGTAGAACCAGCCAATGTGCCCAACCTAAGATGAGGCGTGGCAAGGCTGACCTACCTCACCCTACATCTCCTGTCCTTGAGCTAAGATTTGCAGCAGGGTCTCCTCTGGCCCCCAGGACTTTGTGCTTAGGCGGGCGTCCCACCATGGACTCACTTGGGCTTTTGTATTAGCCAAGGCTATTTGAATCACAGAACTTATGGAATGAATATCTCTCTCTCTCTCTCTCTCTCTCTCTCTCTCTCTCTCTCTCTCTCTCTCTCTCTCAGTATATATGGGATTTATTGGAATGACTTACAGGCTGCAGTCCAGCTGATCTGACAATGACTAGCTGTGAAAGGAAAGCGCAAGATCAGCAGTTGCTTAGTCCCATAAGGCCGATGTCTCAGCTGCTCTTCTGTATATGCTGGAATCCCGAAGAAGTAGACTCCAATGCCAGTGAAGGAATGGATCTGCTAGCAAGGTGAGGGCAAGCAGGTGAAGAGCAAAAGCTTCCTTCTTCCACGCCCTTATATAGACTTCCAGCAGAAGGTATGGTCCATATTAAAGGTATGTCTTCTTGCCTCAAGATCCAAATTAGAGGCCTGTGTCTTCCCGCCTCAAAATCTGGACCAAAGGTGTGTGTCTTCCTTCCTCAAAGGTCTGGACTAGAAGTGGATTCACTCACTTCCAACCAAGCAGAAAATCTCTCACAGGTGTGCCCTCCATTTCTGGATTGTAGTTCATTTCAGACATAGTCAAGTTGACAACCAAGAATAGCCACCACAGGTTCTAACCCAAAGATGGCTGGTGGGGGGGGGGGCTGTGCTGTGGGGTCCTCAGGATCTGTTTCTAACTATAGCCTACTGGCTCTGGAGAACCCTAACCAAGCCAATTAGAACCACAGCCCAGGCAAACAGGGCAGAGTCCTTGGACAAGGACTAAATGGTGGCAGAGGAGTGATGACTTGAAGCCCTTCCTCAAATAGCCCGAAAGTGCAGCACTGTTCAGCATCCAGGCCCTGGGGCTGGTGAAATGGAGAAGACCAGCCTCATGTGTGGTTTATATGCTTTTATTTATGCATTTTTGTTTATTTTTATCATACTAGATATAGGACACAGAGTCTTATGCCAGGCAAATGTTCTAGCACTGAGCTATACCCCAGCCCTATCTTTATCTTTTATTTTGAGATAGGCTTTCCCTAAGTTGCCCAAGTTGGCCTTGAACTCACTCTGTAGCCCAGGCTAGCCTCAAACCTGCTATCTCCTTGCCTCAGCCTCCTGAGTGCTAGGATCATAGACCTGGGCAACCAGGTCTAGCATATGTAGCCTTGGTGGCCATAATACAACAATCTGGTTAATACAATGTTTTCTAGCTGTCATGGTGCATGGTATCATGCCTCTGCATGGCGCTATCCACCCCTGCAAGGAAGCTAACAATGGTGCCACTGACAGTGAACCAAAGCCATGCATCCTTCAACCAACAGCACCAGGTTGGTCCCCACCACCACACCCAACAGCCACAGTAACTGAGGACTTAGCCACCAAGAATGTTACCAGGGTTATCTGCTGTAGTCAGACGTTTCTTTCCTACCCACCTGTTCCCAAATACTGGGCAGCCACTTCCCAAATAATTGACTTGGAGGCTTAATATAAATTATAAATACTCGGCCAATAGCTCAGGCTTATTACTAACTAGCACTTACATTTTAAGTTAACCCACATTCCTTATTATGCTCTGCCATGTGGCAGTACCTTTATTAACATGGTACATTCATCTCCTGCTTCCTCTGCATCTGACTGGCTACTCTAGACTCCACCCTTCTCCTTCTCAGCATTCTCAATTTGGCTTTCCTGCCTAACTTTATCCTGTTCAGCTACTGGCCAGTCAGTTTCTTTATTAAACCAATCACAGTGACAAATCTTCACAGTGTACAAAAGCACTATTTCACAGCAATCTGCTCATTTTCACAGCCATCACAGTGGGCAGACATGGAGGGCTACTTCATCCCAAGTGTGCAGAAGAAGAAAGTGGGGAGTACCGAGAAAACCATCTGCTGAGTCCAGCTGACTGGGAATGCCAAAGCATCTTGTTTCCTAATCCTGGAGAAACTAGCATGGTGTTAGTGGCTTCTCCCACCCGATAGAATCAACCAAAGGGAAGAAGGGGATGCTTGGGCTCTCTGTCTGAGAGGGCACAGTCGGTCATGAAGGGAGAGTATGGTGGAGTTCACGGTGGTGATAGGACACATAGCAGCTGAGACTCATCTGGAAACAGGAAGAGATCAAAGGCTAGAATGTGTTACTCATCCAGCCCATCCCCAGTGACCCGCTTCCTCTATGGAGGCCACACCTCCTAAAGGTTCTCTGATGCTCCTGCACAGCACCACCAGCTGGGGACCTGGTGTTCAAACATAGGAGCCTGGGGAGGAGCATCTCACATTGAAACCGTAATGAACACTGAGGCCCACCACACAGCATCAGCTGGACCCATGGAGAGCAGTCACTGTGTCGACTCTACAGGAACAGGGTTCAGTGGTTACTCTCGGACCACATGCTCAGCCACATCCCTTCTTCTGTGCCAAGCAGACTGCTCAGCCAGGAGCAGGAGTGCCTCATTGGTCTCCCAATCCTAAAAGGTCCTGCCTGTCCACATTCATCCACCCCACTGGTAGATCCCTGTGGATGATCATGAATTCTGGGGCCACTCTTGACACAACACACACCTCCTATGCCAATATGCAGTTGAGCCAGTTGTGTGTCTTTCTGGTGACAATGAGTAACCTTGTTGAGAGCCCAACTGTGATGTCTTCATTCTGGAGTCCCAGCAATTGCCACAGAAGTTCTGAGCAAATGCTTAGTCGGCCAATGAATAAGCAGCCCATCCGGACCTGCCCTCCTCCTCAAAGTTGCCCTCCTGAAGTCTGCCTCTCTAAGAGCTTCTGCTCTGTGGCTGCTGTGAGGACCAACCAGCAAGGCACATAGAGCAGAGAGTCACAGGTTACCATGAAGCTGCTTGGTTTCTTTGACTTTAGCAGGTCCTAGAAACTCAGTCAGCAGGCAGGATAATTTAACAAGTCCGGGGATGGTGGGGCTTGGCAGAAGCGCTCTGAGAGAGTTGATGCAGTCTGAGAGGGATGCACGGATAGTTCTTGGGGTTGGTGGCGGGGAGCAAAGGCCAAAGCAGGCGGGGGAGGGGGCTTTTTTTGAGTGTTTGATGCAGCTGTTGGTGGGTGGTTTAGTTTTCAGAACATCTGGTCACCACAAGACCTCAAAACTCCAACCTCCTTTGCGATCCAGAATTACGTAGACTGAGATTGGGTAATCCCTGGAAACCTGTAAGGCCCTGGGGGCGGCAGCAAGCGCATTGGTGGGAATTCCCCAACCCACATTCCTGGGTGCAGTTCATCCACACTCAAGGGCCGTGGGCTCTTTGTGGTATCTGTGGATGGTCATCATCAGCTGGCTTCTCTGGTTCTATTCTGACCCCCTCGATGATGACAACTTAACTGCCTGCGATGATTTCAATCGGAAATATCCCACACAAGCTCCTGGTCTAAGTGCATGATTCCCAGCTGGTGGCCACCACCTTTCCCGCTAGTCAGCCGCCGTCATGTGTCCTCTTGTATCTGGTTGGAATTAGATATAAGTGTTTGGAATTAGATGTTTCATGTGGCTGGCGTGGCCGTTTAAAGTAGTACAGTGATAGATCCCATTTTCTTTCTGATGGTCTTTAAAAAATAATAACAGTGTCGCTCTATGTATCCCAGGCTGTTCTCAAACTCAGCTATGCAACTGAGGATGACCTTGAACTTCTGATCTTCCTGCTTCTGCCTCCCAAGTTCTGGGAATCACTGGTGTGCCTCACTGTGCCTGGCTTATTCAGAACTGAGGGTGGAACCCAAGACCATGTTAGGCAATCACTCTACCCACCAAGCCACAGCCGCCACCCTGATTTTTCTAAATGGATCACATAATAAGCCAAACAGTACATTTGTCTTTTGTTGGTGGTGGTTGGTTTTATTTTTTGCTATTATTGATTGAGTTTTTGGTTTTTTGAGACAGGGTCTCTCTATGTAGACCAGGCTGACCTCAGACTCAGAGACATCTACCTCTCTGCCTTGACCACGGGGAGCCTTGAGCTGCAACTTACACACTTCTGTGCTGGAGGCCCACAAACTGGACCTGGTTCCACAGCCCATGACAGGGAGGAAGTGAGGTCATGGGAGACAGGCCCTAGAAGGGGGTGCTGCCTCCCCTTCCCTCTCTTTGCCTTCCAGCTGCATGAGGTGAGCAGCATCCTCTACTGTACATTTCCACTGTGAGCTACTGTCCCAGCACAGACCAAACAACCAACCACACACTGAAATGGTTGAAGCCAAGAGTCAAAACAAACCTTCCAGCATGGGAGATTTAGGGGTGCAGGAAGCTAACATGTCACTCAGCTGCGTCTCCTGGTCCAGTAAGCCAGAGACCAGGTGGGGGAAAAATGAACTTGAGGAGCAGGTATTTTAATGGAAATGAGACATGTAGGGGTCCCACTGTCCACTCAATCTGCCCCAGTGCCGTGACTATCAGTGGAGTTGCAGGGAGCAACCATACAAGGAGTGTGGAACACGGGGGGCCCTAGAAACAGCTGAGGCCAAGGGAGAGGAGGATGCCAGCCAGGAGCAAGGCATGAGACAGATACTGCTGTGGGCTTTGAGGCCATCCTCAGCATCCTCCCCCTCCCCACCCCAGTTCTGCAGGAGCAGAGAAAAGGGCTGATACTGACACCCCATGGCTCCAACATTGTCTCTCCTGTGCTGTGTCTGAGTCCCCAAACTATCACAACCCCCAGTCATTCTGCAGAAACTGACCCCAGGGCCAGAGACGTGGCTCATTCAGTAAGGGCTGGCCTTGCAAGCATGAGGACTTGAGTTTGATCCCTTGAACACACATTTAAAAAGTCAGTCATGGGCATGTGCTTGTAATCCCAGGGCTGGGGAGGCAGAGGCAGGTCGATGCCTGGGGCTCACTGGATGACCAGCCTGGTCTAATCCTGGGATTCCAGGCCAGTGAGACTCTGCCTCAGAAAGCAAGTAGATGGCACCTGAGAACACATGAGATTGGCTTCTGGCTTACACACACACACACACACACACACACACACACACACACACACACACACTCCAGTAATAAAATTTAAGAAGAAAATATGGAGGGGGCAGAAGAGAAGGGGAAAGGGGGCTCCAGCACATGTCAGCAAGCTCAGGCGCAAGGGCTCATCCGCAAGCCTCAACCGCTCTCCTCAGCTCCTCTCACCTCCAGCACTGTCTACTCCCAGGAGCACCTGGATGTCTTAGTTAGGTTTCTATTGCTGTGATGAAACACCATGGCCAAAAGCTACTCAAGAAAGAAAGGGTTTATTTTACCTTACAGCTCATAAGTCTATCACTGGGGGAAGTCAGGACAGGAACTCAAACCGGGCAGGAACCTGGAGGTAGGAGCTGATGCAGAGGCCATGGAGGGGGGTGCTGCTTACTGGCTTGTTCTGCCTGCTCTGTTATAGACCCCAGGACCACCAGCTCAAGGATGGCACCACCCAGAGTGAGCTGGCCCCTCCCCTATCAATCCTCAATCAAGGAAATGCCCCACAGGGTTGTCTACAGGTCTATTTGGAGGGGCCGTTTTCTCAGTTAAAGTTCCCTCTTCCAAAATAACTCTATCTTGTGTCAGATGGACATAAAACTAGCGAGCACGATTGACACCTTGTCATCTTGACATGCACAAATATATCACTATTCAACTGGAACCTTCCCTTTCTCATTTGTCCTCAAGAGGACATATTAATAGTAATGTTACGATACACAACATTCTAACTTTTACAAGTCTCACAGCCTTTAAAAACCCAAACACTTTAAAATAGGTAAATTCTCTTTCAAAGTTCAAAGCCTCTTTGGGGGCTTCTGTAAAATAAAAAAAAAGTAAGTTACTACTTTCTTTTTTAATTTATTTATTCTTATTTTATGTGTATTGGTATTTTGCCATGGGTGTCGGGTCCCCTGGAACTGGAATTACAGACAGTTGTGAGCTGCCATGTGGGTGCTGAGAATTGAACCTGGGTCCATCTGGAAGAGCAATCAGTGCTCTTAACCACTGAGCCATCTTTCCAGCCCCAGTTACACACTTTCTTACTCCAAGAAGGAAGAATCAGGGCACAGTCATGATCAAATCAAACCAAAACCAAAGTCTACAGCATAATAAGCTCGGTGGTTGGCATCTGGAACCCTCATAATCCTCTGGGCCCCCAAAATTTCTCCAACCCTGCCATTCACAGCTCACGCAGTTTGTCTCCTAGATCCAGACCACCAGCTTCAAGCCACAACTGCTGCTGTCCTTAGTGGTATTTCCTAGTGTCAACCTCTTCAAAATGTTGGAGTCTCCACTGCGACTGGGCTGTACCTTCACCAATAGCCTCTCCCAGACTCGCTTCCAGGGATTCCAACCCTGCCAGATGGTGCCAAGCCTCAACTTCTCTCCACGACCTCTTCTGCCCTGGGCCTTCTATTCAGCTGAGGCTGCACCTTCACCAGTGGTCTCTCCTGGCCTCTCACAGTGCCAAGCCTCAGCTGCTCTCCATGACCCCTTCATGCTTTCAGATCCAGCACCACCTGGGTGACTCTTACACGTTACCAAGTTTGGCTGCCAAAATAAGATGCAGCCTTGGCCCCCTCTGGACCACAGCTTCTGAGTGCTGACCCTGAGAAAATACTCCCAGATTTATGATCCTCAGTGATGCTGGTCTCTTCCTAGTCACAGCTGATTCTTCATCCCCAGATGACCAGACACCACATATTATTAATTCAAAATATCATAGAAATAGCCCTGGTAGCGTCTTTGCTTCCCTCGGAGACTTCACAAGCCAGGCCTCCGTTGTTTGCACTTGGAGGATAATGCTGAGAGAGCTGCTCTCAGTTCCAACAGCTCATTAAAGCTCTGAATACTTACTGGCTTTGCCAACCCAACATTCCAAATGCCTTCCACAATCCTCCCCAAAACACAGTCAGGTCTCTCACAACAATACCCCACTCCTGGTACTAATTCCTGTCTTAGTTGGGGTTTCTAGTGCTGTGATAAAGCACCATGACCAAAAGCAACTTGGGGACAAAAGAATTTTTTTTTCTGCTTAGATTTTACAGTCCATCACTGGGGAAAGCCAAGGCAGGAACCTGCAAGTAGAAACTGATGCAGAGGCCATGCAGAAGTGCTACTTACTGGCTTGTTCAGCCTGCCTTCTTTTACAACCCAGAACTACAGCCCAGGGGTGGCACCAGCCACAGTGATCTGGGCCCTCCCACATCAATCATTAATCAAGGAAATGCCCCTACTGCTTGCCTACAGACTAATCTGATGGAAGCATTTTCTCAGTTGAGGTTTTCTCTTCTCAAATGACTTTAGCTTGTGTCAAGCTGACCTAAAACTAGACAGCACACTGGCATTCTAGAAAATTCCTGAGAATTCTAGGCAACCTCCGCCCCCATCTTTGACTGGACTAGAAGATGCTGAAGATACGAAAAAAAAGCTGACTCCCTCACCACAGAGCAGACAAGGGACCGGAGCCCCCCACTTCATGCTAGGCAAATGAATGAATGAATGAATGAATGAATGAATGAATGAATGAATACTGGCTCTGCCTCCTGGCTGGAAGTACTGACAACACAGAGCTCTGACGGTTACCTCCTCTGTGAACCTGGTACCCTGCACACAGCAGGTGCTCTATTAATTCACATGTGGACTGGACCAGCATGATGCTTTTCCCAGCCCTGACCTTTAGAAGACAATGTGGTGTGTGAGTCGGCCTCGAGTTGCCCGTGTTGCCCTCTCACTCGGTGTTAGTTGGGTGGGATGGAGCTTGCCCTCCCCACGTTTTTCTCTCGGGATGTACTTTTATTCAGAGTCTGGGAAGAGTAGGCAAAAGCTCAAGGTTTAGAATTTTGAGGGAAGAGGGGGAAATAGAGCCTTTCATTATGAGAATTGTCTGGCTCTGCCCTGGCTAGACTAGCCATCCCCTATGGCATCTGAGCATTTTAAATGGAGCCGGCGTATCCACATGTTCAGTGTGCAGCCTGACTTTAGTTCAGTTAACTTATAAACATGGCAGGAGCCACATAAGGCCCTAGACTATCCCCTCTCACTTCCCAGGCCCTCTCCTGTTCTGTTTCCCACTGCTTTCCCAGCACTCCAAAGTCTCTCATAGTGTGGTATGTTCCCACCCTGTATCACAGCTCCATGAAGTCACTCCTGCCTGCCTTACACATCCATCCTTTCTATATCCCCAGAACAGTGTACAGAGTATGGGGAGCGGGGAGCACTCCCAGAATACATTTTTTTTTTTTTTTGGTTTTTCGAGACAGGGTTTCTCTATGTAGCTTTGCGCCTTTCCTGGAACTCGCTTTGGAGACCAGGCTGGCCTCGAACTCACAGAGATCCGCCTGCCTCTGCCTCCCGAGTGCTGGGATTAAAGGCGTGTGCCACCACCGCCCGGCCAGAATACATGTTGAATAAAAACCTGAGCAGCCTCCCTTGTCTGCCTGGCTAGGCTCGTGGGGGACAGGGCTCATGGAAGCCCCACCCAGCACTCCTGGCTCCCACCCTCACAGGACCCTGGGGTTCCAGAGATCCTGAGTCCAGGGAATTGGAGATCTCTGGGCCATGGTGGCTATAGCTGCCACTCTAGACCTCCTGGCTCATCCTCACTCACACAAGTCTCCAGCAGGCTGGTAGGGGAGGGCACAGTGCCAGAGGTCAAGTTCTCCACAGAAGCCACATCTCTCACAGCTCTCTCAGCTGTCCCCATACTCACAGCCCAGACCCCAAGGCCTTCTGCTTTGAGTTGGGAACCAGTGAGCTAGCATTGCTGCCTTGCCGGCTCAAGTGCTCCGTGTTACTGTCCCCACACCTGAGAGAAGACTGGCTTTTTTTTTTTCTAGCAGGAAGCCAGCCACAGGTGTTTTCCTACAAGCAGGGGGGAAAGCCCCCTCACTTCACCTTGTTGGGGGGCAGGGGTGTGAATGTGAGCACACAAATGCATGTGTGTGCATGCGCATGTGAGTATATACATGTAGGAGTGTGTGCATGTGTATATATATGCATATGTGTGGACATGTCTGCTTGTGCATGCATGCTCCTTAGGCTGCAGCTGGTCTTCTTCCCTCTGCAACCTCGCCCTCTGAAGCCCTCATTTAAAACAGAAGCTATCAGAGTGAATCCCCACGCTGGCCCCTGTCCCTCTTGAAGAGCTCCCTTGCTTGAGGCTAGCAGGCTGCAGCAGGCCAGGCTGCCTCCACGGTGGAGCATTCCTCCTGGCCACACTTCGCCTGTGAGTGCTGTGGAGGCCTCAGGCCCCCTGCCCCCTGACAGGAGGTTTACAGTTTATAATCTGGCCTGTGTAAAGCACTTGTCAGCCGGATCCTCCAGTCTCGGCCGACCACCCAGGCAGAGGGCCTGCAGGAAGAGGCTGCGTGCGCAGTCAGCTCGAGGCTGGTTGCAGACGCACAGGACTCAGTTGCACGGGGGACTTTTTTGGCATTATCTGCTCGGCCTCTCTACTGCAAACGCAGCCTTGTTTATATGGAGCCATTCCTGCATGCTAAATTTGGAAATTCTACGTATTTCTCTAATCCACCAGGCCCCAGGCAGGATGGGGCGCCTCTGTGAAGCCTAGCCACTTTCCCAGCGTCTCCACGTGAACCTCCCAGTGCGTGAGGAAGGCCCTGAGCCTTGGACTGGCCATGCCCACCTCATCACTCCTGCTGTCAGCCTACGAGGCGCTGGTCACCAGGCTGCAGTCTTATTTTAAGTGTCTGTGTACAGCTGTGTGGTGTGGCTCCCTCTGGGCCGGCTGGTATCTGGTGGAGTCTCCAGGCTTCGATCCACTAGAGGAGGAGGAGGAGGCGGCTGGGCACACAACCTCCCCTGATAATGGTTCCGGGAGCCGGGCTGGCACGCTAGCAGGGAGGAATGTGAACTAATAAGTCACACTCACGTTTTTATCTGGGCTGCTGAAGACATCTCCAAGGGAGGAAATCACACCATTCCGGGCAGCAGATAAAGGAGATGGAGGCAGAGATGGTTCATCCATGAGGTCTGCTCCCCCAATCCTGCCCCAAACCCCTACCTGAGCAAAATCCTTGGAATTTGGCCACAAGCCTTCTTGCTGCGGCTGCAACAGCTTATCACGCTGTTGCCTCCCTGAGACCCAGCCTCTCTCGGCCCCCACTGCACCCGCCTCCACCCTAGCTGCCAGGCCTCCCCATCCCAGCTTGCGCCTCGGGTGGTCTGAACTCTCTGTGACATTATCACAAGGAACCCAGGACCAGCTGGTCCACAAGGACAGAGACATGGAAACCCAGGGCTCAGCGTTCCAAGGATATGTCCTATGCCTTTGCTTGCCTGGCCCTGGGGCTCCTTTGCCATCACAAAACCAGGTAATTTCCAAGCTCCAGGACGATAATGCAGAGATGGAGAGCAGGAACCAGGCACATGTTTTCGGAAGGGCTCAGGCTGGGCCGTTCTATCCAGTCTGAAGTTGGGTTTCTCCCAAGCAGAGCCTGAGGCAAGGATTCAGATTCAAATAGATTGCAACACTTGATGAGAAGTAGAGAGGGAGCCAGGGAGGGACCCAGCCTCTGCACAGGCCTTGTCTATAAATTCCCATCATAGCATAGGCCTCCACGGGAGTTCTACGGAACAGTGTGGAGGGTATGTCTAAGGAAACAGGGAGCTGGGATAGGCCCCCACTAGCTGCCCGGGTCATCAGCTGAGGGACACTCCCAGGCCGTATCATTTCCTGGCACAACTGGCCTATGGACTGCAGGGTCCAAGCCAGTTCCAACAACAGACAAAACCCCTGCAGTGAAGAGGATGGGGGACACGTGTCAGGCACAGAGCTGGGAAGAAGTACAGATGGAGCCCAAACCTGGGAGGCCATATCTTCTTCTCTGGGACACTCACCTCCCCTGTCTCACCAAGTCTGCTGTGTTGGCCCAGAGCATTCTCCCACGTGTTTGATCAATTCTTAAGGCTGCCCACCAGAGCTCCCCAGCTCCTCAGGGAAGACGCATATTTTACGAGAATAGGTCCCTCACACAGCCTGCTCTCAAGGCCCCTGATGCCCTGTGAGTGGTCACATATGAACCCTGTGGCCACTGAGATCAACCTTCATTGTCCACTTTGTAAGATTCAGGATCACCATGGGAACAAACCCCTGTCTGCCTATTAGACTGGGGGAAAGGGGAGAGCAAGCTGAGCACCAGCATTTATCTCTCTGCTCCCTGGCTGTGGATGCCGGGTGAGCAGCTGCCTCCCACACTGGCCGCCATGCCTTCCCCGCCATGATGGACTGCATCTTCAAACCGTGAGTGACGTTAAACCCCTCCTTCCCTATCTTACCTTTGCCATGTGTTTTGGTCACAGCCACGAGGAGAGTGGCTGATGAAGATACCCACGTTGTCATCGGGTCTGCCAAAAACCAAAACACATCAGCCTCTCTTCCCCCTGAGACCTGCGAATTGCCTGCTGGATAATGGCTGGTCTGGGACTTGCTAGGACCAACTCCCGATGACTTACACCCTATATTCTCGAAGAAGAGGACTTTCTGATCTTTGGAGAAATGGGCAATGAGGCCAGAAACACAACAAAATAAGTTCAGGGTACCTTGTAGTATCTGAGAGTAAATGAGTGTGCCAGCACTCTGGCACACACAGGAACCATAATGGACGATCAAGGGTCAGAGCAGCTAAATGCTGAGTGTCCCAGGGGCTAGGGGCAGAGCTTTCGAGCAGCAAAGTAAGTATTGTATCATAACCCATGATATAAAGTAAACATCACAGGCTCACAGTTGGATAAATAAATGACTGAATAAATAAGTCAACAGGAGGGATGAGACGGTTTGTCCATGTGGAAGAAGTCCAGTGAATTCGTGTACCCCTAACAGAGATAGTGCCTCAAGCCCACTCCTTAGGACCACCAGGAAGAAGAGGATGAGAAGAGGAATTCTGGAGAACCCAGAAGCAGTCCAAGTCAGATGAAGGGGAGGCAGAGGGCAGGTTGGAATCATGCTGGAAGCTGATAAGCCCGAGGCCTGATGGAGTGATTCACCCTTGATCTTCCACAGAAAGTGGCTTTACTCTGTGGGAAAGACACCAGATGAACCCTAAACAAGGAACCTTCTAGAAAAACCCCAAACCTCATAAAACCCATGGCTCTAAAACTAAGATGCTTCAAAAACAACCCGAGCCAAGAGGGACTCAATGGCTAGCATGGGACCTGAGGAGCAAGGGAAGACAACCCAAGGATGGTGCTCGATGTTGGGGTGTTGGTGACATCAGCTCCCACAGCTGAACTGGGTTAGGTATGAGGTCCCAGTCACCTCAGGGAGCCTCTGGCCGGGATGGCAGATCTTGGTCACTTCATTTCGGCTCCATGGTCCAACTGTACCTGCTCCCTGAAAAGAGGCTCTCGGGTCCATGAACTCTGCACTCTCTGCTGTCATGTGTCTGTTTTCAGATGCTTGGGCATCAGATCTTCCCGTTTTCACCTCAGCCACCTCTGTGGAAACATCATCAGCTCTACGTGTGCCCAGGGCAGAGAGAGCCTACACTGAGCCCTTGGGCATGCAAGGCTTTACAATGTGACCTCTGAGAGAGTAAAGACATGTGAATGATGTTTATGGTACAGCCCTACCTATCAGTGTGATGGCCTCCTTGTAAAGCAAGTGTTGATGGGTTGTTAGGCAGGTCCCCTCTGAAAGGAGCTGTGGCCTGTCACCCTGTATCCTCCATGACAGGAGGGGGTCTGCAGACCTGGCCTACCACTCCCATCCTTCTGGGGTTGTGGCTTCTCTTGGACGTGGAATCCTGCTGCTCCTGAACTGTCTGGCCCACTCATCCCTTTCCTCCATCCTGGAAGAAGTCACCAGGAATGGTGGTGTCTCAATCAATGTTCTATTGCTGTGCAGAGACAACATGACCACGGCATTTCCTTATAAAGGAAAGCGTTTAATTGGCGCTTGCTTAGTTTCAGAGGTTTAGTCCATTATCAGCGTAGTGAGAGCATGGCGGCAGGCAGGCAGGCAGGCATGGTGCTGGAGAAGGAGCTGAGAGTTCTACATCCAGATCCGCAGGCAGCAGGAAGAGAGAGACATGGCCTGGCCTGACTTTCTGAAACCCCAAAGCCCACCCTCAGGGACTCATTTCTTCCAATAAGGCCATACCTCCTAATTCTCCTCAAGTAATGAGATCCCTCCTTAATGACCTCACATTTAAGTATATGAGCTATGGGGGCCATTCCTATCCAAAACACCACAGGTGGGGAGAGGTGCAGAGATGGGAGATAGATGGAGTAGGTGCACAGAGCCTACCGAGCCCTGGGGGAGGTGGCCTCCAGCTGAGCCACAGGAATGGGGGACACTGGCATGGCCCTAGCTATCAGCCGATGGCCACTGTCACTATCTACTCTGCCATACTCTAGTGATCTTCATTTTGATCTTACTGAGAGCAATCGGTGCAGCCCAGCCATCAGGTGAAGGAACGGAGGCTCAAAAGGGGAATGACATGTCTGAGGTTGGGGACATGTCGATTTAGCCCCTTCCCTCTCACCACGACTCTGAGAATCCTGTCCACCTTTGACCTCTGGCGCGTCTCAGCTTTATGTATGCATGTGTATATGCATGCGTGCATACATGTGCTCATTTGTTTCTGTACAGAGACTGAACCTAGGACTTTTTCCCATGACAGACAAGTGTTCTACCACTGCGCTGTATTGTGCCCCTCTTTTCACTCATTTTTATTTTGAGACACAGTCTTATTAGGTTGCCCAGGTTGGATTTGAACTTTCCATTCTTCCACTTCGGCCTCCAGTCTAGCTGCAATTAAGGGCCTGTGCTACCACCAGCAGGCTCTGTTGTTGATGAAGTTTGATTTTTTTTTCTTTTTTTTCCTACTCTGTCTTATGAGACAGGGACTCATGTAGCCCAGGCTGATCCAAAACTCATGACGTAGCTAAGGATGACCTTGGATTTCTGATCCTCCTGCATCTACCTCCCAAGTTCTAGAATTACAGGCATGAGCCCTGCTCCAGGTTTAGGTGGTGCAGGGGTGGAGCCCAGGGCTCCATGCATGCTCAGCCAGCCACTTCCCTCAACCCCTCGGGCTTCTCTGAAAGCCTGCTCCCTCCTCCCTTGGGGCTTCTCCTCTGCTTTCCCCACCCTTGTTCATGACAGACACTGACTACCACCGTCCCAGAACTAAACAGATTTCCAGGACACCCCACTGTGGCTCCCAGCAGCCTGGTCCTGTGTGCAGTCTAAGGGAGGCAGGGCACCACAGAAAAAAACCTCGGTTTGCAGAAGATGCTCAGTCAAAGAACGGCTGCCTCACGTGACCAGTGCCCTGGGGCAGAGCAGACAGACCTAATGCTAAGTGCCCCCAACCGCATGCAAGGGAAGGTTCCCGGAAGAAAACAGCGCCAGCGGTCCACAGCCACGAGCCTGGCCCAGCCGCATGGGTAATTCCAGGACAGACACTGATTAAGCTGCTTTTGGTTTTGGCTTTGAACTCACAGAGCTCCAGGCTAGAGAAGAATGTCAGTGCTCATTGTGCCTGTGGAGCCTCTCAGGGGCAATCAGAGGCTGTGGCCAGGTTCCCACACCCACCCCAAGCTGCCTGTGCCCACCACCATGAAATACCATAGAGGAGGGAGGACCTCGGTTCAAATCCTGTCCTGCCACTAACTGGTTGCTGGTGGTGCCAGCTCCCTGAGGTATCATATTGAGCACCTCAGAGTGTCCCCTTCCTGTTCTCAACTCCAGGACTCTAAAGCCAGGGTGTCAACAGGGCCAGGCCCCTTCTACAAGCCCAGGGTGGCCTCTCCTTACTCCTCCAGCTCCCCATGTGACTTCACCCCATGTCACCTCCATCTTCACAAGACCTTCCCTTGGAGTGCCTGTGTCCCTGTGGTCCTATCTTTTCTTAAGGACATTGGTCATTGGGCTGGGGCCCCCTCTCTTCAGCATGGCCTCATGGCCTCATCTTAACTTGGTGATGTTTACAAAGACCCTATTAACAAAGTCACTGGGGATGGGGCATGTCCTCAGGAGCACTTGAGCAGGAAGCTGTGAGCAGGCATTCAGGCTCTGAGCCATGAAGGATCCCTCTTAGAGCTGTGTGGACATTGCCCTTCCCAGGGCCACATGCAGTGGTGGCTGTTACCGCCATCACTCTGTCAGGCACAGGAGCTGCCAGGGGCCCTGGAGGTACAAAGCCAGAAGGGATTCCTACCCCATTTGGTCATGGAGTGAGTAGATCAGTGGGGTGGCTGCAGCCAGTCTGGGCTCCCTGGCTTCTTTTGTTCAGGCTCTGGAGACCTATCAGGGTCGGGGAAGTACGTCAAGTCTCTAAGCCCCCATCATCATCTTCATCTTACAATGCTTTGACAAGAATCCAGAGGTCTCAGAACGGACAGGCTGATGGGAACTCAGGAGTCCAGACCAGTGGCCAGGCCAGATCCTGAGGCTGGGTCTCCAAGCCAGATCCTGCAGAGATCTGCTTCAGGGGCCCTGCAGTGGTGGTGGTGGTGGTACTGGAGCTCCTGGGACCCACATGTGATCTTGTGGCCCTGTGCTATGCCTTTCCCACCTCTGTGCCCTCCCTGCCTGTCACTCTGTCCCTCCCTAAGGATGCCACTCACTGCCCTCCACAAAGCTGTGCTTCCTCGCTTCTTCCCTGCCCGGCTCTGGCTGCTCCCTCTGTCACCTTGGCCACCTCCTCTGGGCCCTGCATTGCTGGGTGCTTTTAAGCTCCAAGCTTTCTGTTTGCCTCTGTGCCTCCCCAAGAGAGAGAGGCATCTGCTCTTCCTGCCGATACCTCAGCTCCCTAAAGCAACTTCTCCCACAGATGTTGAGGCCATCTCCTGCTACACCAGGGTTCTCCTTAAGTCTACAGGATCCACAGACAAGAGCAAAGATATCATGAGGCTGGACGGGACCTCCTGAGCCCCAGCCATGCAACAAGCAGAATGTACCCCAGCAGTCCTTTGGTCCCAGGAGGAGTGAAGGAAAGGAGGCACAGTGCCCTCCCTGATGAGCAACACACCTCCAACCCAGCCAATCAGAATAAGCGCTCACTGCTTAAGCTCTTGCACTAGACACCGTTGTTTTTGCTTTGGTCTGCTCAGGCTACTATAACAAAATGCCACAGGCCAAGCAGTTTATAAACAAACAACAACAACAACAAAAAAAAAAAAGATTGCTTCCTTGTGGAAAGAGGGAAGGCCCCTGCAAGTTCAGTGTTTGGTGAGAGACACTGGTCCTTAGATGGGGCCTTAGAGATGCGTTTTAACATGGAGGGGACCAAGAGGAGGTAACTAGAAAGCCAAAGAGGGGAGAACTCTTGAACAAGGGCAGTGAGAGGGAAGGGCATTCCAGTCTGAGGGACCGAGGCATGCAAAGGCCCTGAGGTGGGAGAGCAGGCCTTGTCAGCAGCTGACTGGAGACAAAAGCCAAAGAAAGGACAGGATACAGTTACCCGGGGCTTTCCAAGGGTACAATCGTGCTCTGTGCCTCCAGACAGTGGGAGACACAGCTGGGGTTCACACAGGTGTGTGGCTATGTGACTGTGGCTGAGGACTCCCTGGGAGGCAGCAGGTAGCAGATGCATTAGTCACCCCCCTGTGACAAAAGCAACTTAAGGAGAGAAGAGTTCACTCTGACTCAGTTTGAGAGTTCAGTCCATCGTGCGGGAAGTCACGGAGGCAGGAATGAGGCCACTGGTCACAGTGAGCCACAGCCAGGAGACGTGAACGCTGGTGCTCAGCTCACTTTCCTCTTTTTATTCAGGACCCCAGCCTAGGGAATGGTGCCGCCCATCCTCAGGGTGGATCTTCCCATCTGAAAGCATCCTCACAGACAAGCCCAGAGGTGTGTTTCCATGATTTTTAAAAATCCAGTCAAGCTGCTGTTGAAGATGAGCCATCACACAGGGCTCGCTGGGTGCTGGGCAAGCTTACTTGTGTCAGGCTATCGAAGCCAGGCAAGCATGTAGGCGGGTGTGCGGCCAGGTGCGGGGAGGTGTTCGGGAAGATAGGTGGGAGG
>CABHPR010126070.1:9819-37573 GCA_902168415.1 Peromyscus melanophrys | reverse complement strand
GAGAAATAAATACTGGGAATTGCATGAGTCTTTTAAAATCTCAAAGCCTGCCCCCAGTGTTACATCTCCTCCAACAAGGCCACACCTCCTAATCCTTCCCCAACATGTCCACCAATGGGGATCAATATTCAAATATAGGAGCCCAGAAAGGGCATTATCATTCGAACCACCACACCTTGTCCTCTTTGTAAGCTTGCTGAGTGGCTATTCCACACTCCTTCCCAGCACAAGGACACAGCCCAATCCCTTCTGCAAATTGGAGGCTGCAAAGGCAGGCAGCTGGCTGTCTCCCAGACCTGAATCAGGCGGCAAGGACAAAGGCAGAGGAGAGCAGCGTCCTTTAGAGAGTTGCTGGCTTCCTTCAGGAGCCAGGGCGGATGCAACCAATTTAGCTAACAAGTTGCCAGGGCCACGGTACCGTTGCCAGACAGTGAAATTGCCCTTCTTACCAACACGGACTGCCAGGCAGATGATACAAACAAGCCTGTTAATTAGGCCTGTAATAGCAGCTGTGAAGGGGACATTTTCCCAGAAAATAGGGATAGGGACTAGGTGGTAGCTCTTTCTTGTCCCATAAGAGATATGGCCTGAGGCTGGGCTTTGTCATTTTGCTGAGATGCAGGAAGGCTCATCTCACTACAGCTGCCATTCTGGGACATAGGAAAGGCCTAGACAGAGAGGTCAGAGATGGCTTCTTTAGTCACAGGGAACACAACTCTCCTGTGGTCCTTAGCCCAGTAATGTGCCCATGACACACGATAAATGTCATGTACTAAGGGTGAGTCTGGGCATCAAATCCTTCCTCCCTTGTCAGCTTCAAGTGCAGCCTCTGGTGCCTTCTGATTGTCACCCTGGAGGCTGACTGCTCTCCTCCAGCTCTCCAAGAAAGCTTGGTGACTCTGCAGGATGCAGGTAAAACAACAGTCTATCTTAGAAGATCAAGGACATCTTATCAGGATGCTTTTCATTAGGTACATATTAATGGAGAGGTGCCAGAAACCCATTCTGACCCAATTCCTCAGAATCCTTGGCCCTGCAGCCAAGGATTTAGGCAGGCTACGAGCCAGGATATGCTTAAGTTCCCTGGGGCTGACTGGCATGGTGGCTTGGCCTGGCTTCAGGAACAGGTTGCCTAGCCTGGAGAGACAATCCCAGAGCAGGCTAGCATACCACTTAGCAGGCAGGTCCATCAACATAGGTTTATATCCCCAGAAGTAGGGGAATGGTTTCAGATACTGATAGGTCCTTGGACACAGATCTCAAGGCCCCCCCAGGAGCCATGCCTACCTCTGGAGTCTAGACCGTCATTCCCACCTGTCCTCATATTTACTTACAGTGTATTTGCTGAAAGACCATATTTTCTATATAGGACAGGAAAGTTGTACCCATGAAATCTCAACAACATGGTGGCTAATAGGACTAAATGAGACCTGAAAGGTGACAACATCAGATAACATGCCAGCATAGATGGGGGAAGCCTCATGGGGTCCCATCCTAGATGAAGAGCTACCGGCAATGAATGACAGCTAAGAGAGGGAAAATTGGTCTTCCCCAAGAATGAGCCCCCTAATTGGTTATCCAATACCAAGTGGTCAGCCCTAAAAACATACATATACCAGCCACACTAAATATACCCAGGAGGTTGTATGTATATATCTATATGCATGTATATATGTAACAATAGTCATCAAAGCAAAAGAAAAAAAAAGCCCTCGCTTTTACAGGTGCTCAGGGCTGTAATGTGGGCCATACTCCTGACTATAGCTACTCTTTCTTGAAAGGGACCTGCCCTCACAGGCAAACTGTGGAACCCACGAGGGCGCCAACCAGCACCTTCCCCGAGACCCTGCACCCCAGCCAAGCCTGTCACCAGCAGGACTTCTTAAGATGCCCTCCGGCTCCGGCTCCAGCTCTATCAAGGAAGTGCCTGCCTGTCTTGGAGACGGTGCCCCCGAAGAAGGGTCATTATTGCTAATGCCTTTTCTCCCCCATCTGTTGTGATTGTTTACACTCCACTTGCTAATTAGAGACTAATTAGCTGGTGCTGAAATTCATCACTTTCCAAACACAACACGGCAGCAGGAAGAGCGCAGCGATGCGGGGGCAACATCTGCACCTCCGCTTGGAGCCAAGGCGCCATTCAGCTGCTCCCCCTCCTCCTCCCTCCTCCTCCCAATCAGCTTCCAGAAGGCTTGGGCTGCTGGCTCTTTTTATTCAGCTCCTCAGCACAGTGCAGTGCAGAACATGCAGGGGAAACTCGATACGATCTAGAATAAATAAATGAACGTGCGTCTAAATGAATGGCTCGGTGAAGACCGGTCCACGAGTAGACGGAGCTGAGGGAAGGGGAGTGGAATTTATGAACCGATGGGCAATGAGACACAGAACTGCCCACCACTTGGTAGAAGACCATGTCCTCTGGACCAAGATCCTAGGGAAGAGCATTCCCCAAAGAGGGTGGGGTTAAAGAGGGCTTTGGGAGTGGTATTGAGAAAAGGATGTAGGGATACGGTGGGGTGTGGGAGGAAAGGCAGATGGGATGGAGAAGGACCAAAGATGGCACCACAAAAGGAGGAGGTGCAAAGATTGGCGGCAGAGGAGAAGCTGCAGATTGTGGCCTTAAAAAGTCAGAGGCGTGGCCCTGGCGTGGGTGAGAATGTGTGGCCGGGCTGGGGAGAAATCTCTGTGACTTGTGGATGGATGCCACCCATTTGAACAACAGCCTGGAGTGGAGAAGGCCCTAACTCTGACCTCCCTTCCTCTCATCTCTGGCAGAGTGCCTGCTATTACTCAAAGTTCCTTTTTATTCAGGCCTTGGGCAGCAGGACTGGCTCCCTGGACTCCCCCAAGTCTCCTAGGGCTCTCTATGTGGATGCTCTGAGACCAGTGGCTGCCAGCCAGGGTGGAAGGAAGCCAGGTGGAGGGGAATTGCAGTTCCCAGAGCAGCCAGGCTTCTCCAGGGAGGCTCCAGAATAACCTGCAATTGAAGGGGGCAGGACTGGAGCCTTGTCCCTGCTTCTTTCCTAGTGACATCATGGAAGTCACCACATACTCCTACTTGGAGTCCTGACCAGGGGTCTATAGGGATCTCAGCCCAAAAGCTCTATCTGGGTTTGCTCTCACAGTGAATGTGTCCTGTGCAATCCCCTCTGTATCTTCCTCAAGAGTAGGATTGTGGGAATCACACCACATGGTGGCTGAAGTTTCTCTGATGCTTGCTGTGTGGCTTAGCTGTGTGCTCCTCTGAGAAATGAGGCTGGAAACACTAACCTCAATGGCTGCCATCAGGGCCGATGAGAAGATAGCATTACAGTTTGCTATTCCACATGTCTGTTGAGTGAATGGTAGGCGGGCACTATGCAGTCTGGTGATCCCTGGAGAAAAGCATGCCTTTTCCTGCTCTGTCCTTGCAGCCAACAGTGTCCTGCTCAATGTCTAGCTCCGACACTCCAGGAGAAAGGTTCAGGACTCTGATTGGCTGCTTTTGCTCCTATTGTAGTTAGGAGGAGAGGTGCATGGTGGGTAGTGGCTTCAGAACACATCTACCTGTATGTCACCCAACTAAGGCTTTGGAGCAGACATCCCTCTGCCTATGGATGTGCTGGCAGGGGCTGATCAGACCGACCCAGGGTGGGGCTGGTTGAGCCTCTGGAACACAAGGCAGCATGGACTGAAGTGCTCGCTCCTTGTGGACTCATCTTTGGGAGAGGAGGAAAAGAGCCAACAGCTGGTGACACAAATACTCCATAAAAATACATCTGGGCCGGCAAGAGAGCTCAGCAGGTAAAAGTGTCTGCCCCATGGGCCTGATGCCTTGAGTTTAACCCCTGGAACTCATGTATCTAAGTTTCATTTCCTGTTTCTGAGACAAAACACTCAGATAGTAAGCAACTTAGAGGAGGAAGGGCTTATTTCGGCTCCCAATTCCAGGTTAAGGTCCATCAATTTGGGGAACTCACAATGCCAGGAGCTGGAGACAGTTGATCACATCACTGCCAAGGGCAGAGAGAAATGCATGCGTGCATGCTTGATTGCTTGCTCTTATCTGGCTTTCTCCACCCTTACACAGTCTGAATCCCTGGGCTAGGGAATGGTGCTGCCCACAGTGGACTGGGTCTTCCCACACCAACTAACTTAAGACAATTCCCACAGACATGCCCACAGGACAAGCCAATGTAGACGGTCCTGATGGAGACTCTTCCCAGGTGATTCTAGGTTGTGTACAGTTGACAATTAAAGCTAACTATCATATCATGTAAAAGAAGAAGAGAACCAATTCCCAAAAGTTGTCCTCTGACCTTCTCAAGCATTCCATGACACGTGCACACCTGTACCTGTGCACACGCACACACATGCAAGCACACACACGTGCACACATAATAATAATAATAATAATAATAATAATAATACATTAAATAAAACTTTTTTAAAAAGCTAAAGCCATACACTGAGGATCCTTTCTAATTAATTCTCCCCTCACTGCCATGCCTGGCCTAGTACTGTGCTCATATATGAATTCTATGCCCTCTGCCTATGTGGCCCACACGTCTCAGGCCCTGCCCTGCAGGGTTTGTGGTCAGAACATGCCTGGGCTGCATTGCCCCGTCACCTGGGTAAGCGTCAGACTCCCTAGACAATGTGCTACAACACTATTGTACAGTACATGCCATCTCCAGGAACCATCATTTGTAGCAAGCTTCTAGGTGATACTGCTGCCCCTGGTCTAGGGACCAAACTTTTAGAACTGCTAGCTTGGAGATAGAGCCCATCTAAAATGGGCAGCAGGGATATAGAAAACTGTATGCCATGATGGGTTGAAGAAGACCCAGATGCCAGGGAACTGAGAGGTATTTGCTGCTGTCTTTCTCTGAGTATGCTGAGGTCCTCACTCCACCTATCCAGGGACCAGGAAGAGAAAGAAACATTAATGGTATATGGCTAGTTTCTGCCATATAATCCCAGTCACACTGGGGGAGGTGACATAGTTGACCGGAAGGGCCTCTTTTAAATAGGGTGCAAGATGATGTAGGCAACTGTAGCCCAACCCCCTCCCTCCCCGGTGCCCCACCTCCCCCTCCTGGCTGATAGTCTAATCTCCAGGCCTCCTGAGTAACTAATCCTCCCATAATAGGATCAACATCTTGGTCCCTGCTCTTTATTTACATAACGGACCAGGGAAGCCTTCTTCTAGCCAGCTGTAGGGAGGCAGGAGTGAAACCTGGGGTGTGGGGCTTTGGAGAATGTGAGGATGGGTCTCAAACTAGGCTCGGTCCTGTTGGCAGCTCATGATAATGATGTGTATGTGTGTATGTGTGTGTGTGTGTGTGTGTGTGTGCGCGCGCGCGCGTGTGTGCGTGTGCATGTGCGTGTGTGTCTGTGTGTGTCTGTGTGTGTGTGTGTCTGCAAGCTCATGCCTGAGTGCTCGGTTAATACTTAGGCACAAATATTAATCCCTTTTTATGCAAAGAGAGATGTATCGTAAGCCCCGAGAAATCAAACTTGAAACTCGGCCAAGCCTCCTGCCCTGCCGCCCTCACCCCTGCCAAATGGACACGTCTGTTAACGAGGGGGATAAACGGAGAGGCCATCAAAGCAGATTTCCAATCTGTCAATTTTGCTTTTGGGCCTCTCGGAACTCAATTTCTCTCACTCTCCCCACTCTGCCCCAGCCCCTGCCCACCCGATTTCCATTCCCGCTTCGTTCCCTACCCCCATGCTTTTATCTCCCAAAGTGGGACCTATTGACCCGACCAGGCTCACAGGGCGCCTTTCATGGGGCTCTGGGTCTGCTAATGGAGAGGCAGCTGTGGGATGGGAGGGAGGAGAGACTGGTCTGGTCCGGCAGTGGACAGGAGCCCAGGAGCTCATCTGGGGCTGAGGGGGTAGAGGCTGCAGCAGGCAGAAGCCTGATTCATTTGGCCTGGAGGGCTGGGCCCTTATGGGACACACAAGCCACCTACCCCTTCCCTTCAGGATGAGCAGGTTTCTTTCCATTCTGCAGAGCATGGACAGTGACTTGTCCTTGGGTCTCCTGACTAGTTTCTAGAAGACAGAGACTTGTGATGTCTGGGTCTGGTGGGAAGGGCTCAAGAAATATTTATATGTAGGTCTAGACTATTGTCATGATTGTGCTTTCTTTTTTTTAGGTGGGAGAATTGAGGCTTAGAAGGCTGGGCAATTTCCTTAGGTCACAGTGCTAAAAGTCAGTAGATTGACCCATCTGTCCCTAGGTCTGTTTATAGACACGATGGCCTAATATTTGTCTGCCCATCCCCTTGTCTCTGCTGTCTTTTGAGAAGATCAATGGGGGTCTTTTGGTAGAAGCTCACTATGTGGCGCTGGTTTTAGCAAGTTTAAGTGCATTTTCAATAGAAAGTACAAAAACAAGTTTATATGCCATTTAGAAAGATGGATACATGAGGCCTTCTTGGACCCTAGTGAACAGATCAAGTAGGGGCTAACCCAGCTCCAGTCACACTGTGGTCCAGTGAAGGACATCTGGTTCCTTCAACAACTTTACACTGCCACATTAGGAGGAGAGAACAGGAAGTAACATTTATTGGATACCCACTGTATACTACAGTTTTGTCTCAATGGACCTTGGCTGTGGGGTTTCCCACTTTCTAGAGGGAGGTCCAGTTAGGAGCTGAGTGGGACGAGAAACTGGGCCTCTGGTTGCCCCCCTCCCCCAACCTGGTGCTGCTGAAACCTGTAGGTTCCTTAGTTTCTGATCCATTGCTGCTGTGATTTGGGACTGACACCTTGAATATAGAGAGCTCCCAAGAAGACGGGACGGGCAACCTCAGGAGAAGGGCAGAGACAGGGCAGGTGGGGGGATGGCCTCCATGTCTTGAGTCCTCTGGAGTCCCCATTTGCAAACAGGAGAGGACTCAGGTTATGCCTGCTCTGGCCCCTGAATTCCCTCAGGAGCTAAGGAGAGGCACTGGGGACGCTTCCCTGTCACTTGACATCTGTTTGGCTGTCACTCATTGTCCAGGCTCCTTCAAGAGGAAAAACAACTGTGAACAGGCAAGTGAGAAACTGCTGCTTTGTTCTCGAAGGGAGACAGCTTCTGTGAGAGAGGGACGTGGGGCACAGCGGTCAGGTCAACAAAAGGCAGGGGTTAAACAGGCATGTCACCTGGGCTCTGCTAAGCACAGACAGAGGGGGGCAGTCAGGGATGGGGGTCAGGGAGGGGAGGAGAGAGACCAAAACTGGGATCCAGGAGCTACAGGGAAGCCCCGAGATGCTAGGGGGTCACAATGTGAGAGGGGGCATGAAGTGTGTGGCTTAGACAAGCCCTGTGGTCACCTCTACCAAGGGGTTGCCAGAATCCTCTCAATTCCCTAGCCCTGTGATCACCTCTCACTTGGATCCTGTTTGCTGGCCTATCATGTCATATAACCCACGAGCATAAACAAGCCACCCCCCTCTAGTATCCGAGAGTGGATTTACTAGGAAATAGCGAGTATGCAGACATCAAGTTGGTGTCATGAAGGTGGGCCCTAGTTCAGCACGGTCAGGTCCTCATAAGAGGGGAAAGGGAATGCTGACAGGGATGTACAGGGAGACCATGTGGGGCCTCAGAGCCTGAGACTGGAGCATTGCAGCTGGCAGCCTGGGCAAACCCAGAATGGCACCACTTGCTGCTGAAGGGGGCGGCAAGGAAGGATCCTACCCAGAGTCTCAGAGGAAGTGAGCCTGGCCCTGCTGACTCAAGTTCAGACTTCTGGCCTTGAGTGCCCGGAGACAGTGAATTCCTGGTGTTTTAAGCCACCCAGCTGGTGGCACTTTGTTACTGCAGCTCCGGGAAACTAATATGGTCAGAGCATATTACACCCTGTCCCAGTTTTTCTAGTAAACCTCAAACCTAAAGCTCCCACAGCTTGCCATCCAGCCCCAGGCCTGCTCAGTCCCAAACCCAGGAGTCCTTAATCTTGACTCTGTCAGCTCCACAGTTAGTTAGCATGTCCTGTGGTCATTTCTACCAAGGCATATTCCAGAATCCACCTACTTCCCTGGACCCATAGTTACTTCTCACCTGGGCCATGTTTCCACCTGCAGCCCTTCCCCAAACGGTATATCAATTGTCCCTCAGCAGTTAGGTGGACATTTTAAACTTTTCATTTGTTTGTTTGGGAGCACTGAATTGTAACCACTAGTCCACCAGGGAGCATCTTGTTTGTTTGTGTAAGACAGGGTCTGGCTATACAGCCCAGGTTGGCATCAAACTTGAGATTTCCTGCCTCAGCCTCCCAAGTGCTGGGATTACAGGCATGTACCACCACTACCACCATGCCTCTTCACATTTCAATAACGCAAGCAAGCCCAGTTCATTCCTATCCTCTAAACATCCTCTCAAGTCCTATATGGTCCCCACAATCTCACAGCTGGGCACGGATCCAGAAGACTTGAAGGCAGGGTCTCTAAGAGATGCTAGCACACCCTTGTTCATAGTGGAAGCAACCCAACTGGCCACCGAGGATGAATAGATACACAAATGTGGTGTATACACACAATGGAATCTTATCCAACCTTGAAGAGAAAGAAAATGCTGATGCCGGCTACACTGTTCCTGAACTTTGAGGTCATTAAGCTAAGTGAACTAAGCCAATCACAGAAAGGCAAATATTCTATCATTTCACTAATAAGCAGTCCCCGGCGTAGTAAAATCCACACAGAGTAGTCTTTCTCCACAGAGCCAGAGAACAAAATGGGGGTGAGGGGGACAGTGGGGAGAGGGATGAGAAGCGCATGCTCAATGGAGACAGCTTCAGTTTGGGATGGTGACCGTGGCTTGGGGACAGATGGGGGTGATGCTCGCATGGACCGTGATACACTCAACACCACAGATCTGCACAAACGCAGATGGATAATGCAGTGTGTTTTAGCTCATCTCTATTTCACCATCATAAACAAAAAGCAAAACTGTTTTTCTACCTGTCCCACTGACCCTCAGGAAAAGCTGGGGTCTTCTTTCCAGGGGGCTCAGCTGGCAGCCTGTGTGGCCAAATGACCACTGTCTACTCTTCTGAGGCACACAGGTCTCGCCCCCCAAACACACACACAGGTAGCCTCCCCTCCACCTGGACAGCTCTGTTAACTCAGGTTGTATCACCTCCTCAGGGCACCTCCTTGGGAGACTCAGCCCCAGCAGTCCTTAGCCTGTTCCCTATACACTCTTCCTCACCGCTCTGGTCTCATCACTACTTCTCTGACTTTCTTTGTCCCCATCAGTATGGATTGACTCTTCCACATGGCACATGTTCTGCAAAGGCTGTACACCCTCTCTATATCATGACCATTTCCTGTGGCCTAGAGCAGAGCATGCCATGCGCAAGTGGCTAAGGATGAGAATCAGGGAATAGATAAGCCACTGAACTTTCCATCAAAAGAGGGACGATAGATGGGAGAACAGGACAGATGCCAGCAGTTGAATTATGGCGAGGAATGGGATCCTGAAGAAATTTCTAGGCTATTTCTCTGGCTTTGGGTATGAGCTACCTGTGGCCATCTGAAAACTTTGCCGTGGCTTTTCAGGAACCCTTCTTGTGGGAAGAACCAGGGCTTGGCAGACATGGCTCCATGTCCACAGACACAAAGAGGAAAACACGGCCTCTGCTTAATGAGCATCTACAACAGGTGGGGTCTCTGCCTTTCCTGTTTGCTTTCTTGATTCGCCTTCCACAAAGCTGAGGTTCAGAGGTAAATCAGCTTGCTCATTCAGACCCCTCCATGAGCAACGTAAGACCCAGTAGTGGGCTGCGGGGTCAGGGTCTCTGCTGCTGACTCCTGGGTTTCCCTGCCTCCTCCAGACAGCCTCAGCACACACTTGAGCAATCAAGTGGAGACCACAGACTCTACATGTATGTGTGTAAGCAAGGTTTAGGGAGATATATGCTATGTAATGCCTTGAGTGTGAAACACTCCCCAGAGGCTCATGGCTTTGAGTGCTAGGTCCTCAGATGGTGGCGCTGTTTGGGTAGATTATGGAACCTTCAAGGGTTGGAGTCTGGCTGGCAGAAGTAGAACACTACAAGTGGGCTTTTGAAGAATGTAGTGTGGCCCCTAGCCCCTGGTACCCAGTCCACCATGATGTAGAGAGCCTCTGCCACACACTCCTGTTGCCACAAATACACTGTCATGATTTCCCCACCATGGTGGACTAAAGCCCCGTGAAGCAATGAGTCCAAATGCGTCACCATCCCTTAGGTCGTTTCTGTAATGGAGAGACCACTTCTGTGTCAAACTGTTAAATACAAGACAGAGAATCGAAGAGAGCAACTTGACTGTGCCCAGATGGAAGGCAATGCTTGGCAGTAGGAGTATAGATTTTGAGTAAGTTTTCATTGTAAGAAAAGTTGTGAGAATAGTCCCAGAGTTCCCGTGTATGAGATATGCAGTTTCCCTCTTTGTGAACGCCTTACATCAACAGATAGCTTTGCTAAAGGGAATGAGCCAATGCTGGTGCATTCTTATTAATGACAACACACATAACATTCAGCCTTTTGAGTTTTCTCCTAATATCTACTCCCAGGGTAGCACATTGCATTCAGCAATTATGTGTTCCCACACCTTGACTCTGTTTCTCAGTGTTCCTTGTTTTTAGGGCTCTAGTAAAATATTTGGTGGAATAGTCCTCAACTGGGGTTGGGTTTAAATTTTTAAAAATCCACTCGTTTATTGTAGTTTATGTGTATGAGTGTTTTGTCTGCATGTATGTATGTGCACCACATGTGTATAGTTCCTGTGACGACCAGAAGGGGGCCTTCTGAAGTTACAGGTGGTTGTGAGTCACCGTGTACATGCTGAGAACTAAATCCAGGTCATCCATAAGAGCAATAAGTGTTCCCAACCATTGAGCCATCTCTCCAGCTTTGGGTTGTTTGGTTTAAAATTTAAAGACCAGCATGAAGTGACATTTCCCCCCCCCCTCTCTCTCTCTCTCTCTCTCTCACACACACACACACACACACACACACACACACACACACACACACACACACACACACACACAGCTTCTTTGCATCTGAATTCAATCCCTCCTGCTATAACAAGGATAGTACTTTAAACTCAGGAATATCAAGGCTCACCTATGAGATGTTCTCAGTAGAACCCCGAGTGATGTATGGCATTTGCTATAATAACCAACTGATAAAGGAGGAAACTGAGGCTGGCTAGGATGGTCAAACTTGAGGACACTCATTGTGTTGGTTACTTTTCTGTTGCTGTGGTAAAACCACCATGACTAATGGCAACTTAAGGTAGAGAGAGTTTATTTTGGCTTAAGGTTCCAGAGGGATAAGAGTCCATCATGATGGGGCAGAGGCACGCAAGCGGCAGGCATCCTGGCGAGAACAAGAAGGTAAAAGATCACATCTTTCATCACAAGCATGAAGCAGAAAATGAACTGGACGTGAGTAGGGCTATAAATTCTAAAAGCTGGTCTCTGGTGACACACTTCCTCTATCAAGGCTGCATCTCCCTACAACCCCTCCAAACAGGGTCACCAACTGGGGACCAAGTGCCAAAATGTCTGAGCCTGTGAGGGATATTTCTTTTAAAACACCACGCCCACCTGCTAGCAACAGAATCCCAGACTTAGGTTCCCATTCAAGGTCCTTTCCTGTGCCTCTCTTGGCTTTGGTCTACTCCTTAAATAGGTCTGAATGAGGAGGAGACATGCTAGATGGTCCAGTATCTCCACCAGTACAGACCGGATGGAGGGTGCCAAGCTGTGGCGACTACCACATGCACAGCCTCCCCAGGCACCCTTACTGTGGCATCCCTGCTCTGCTTCCACTCACTCCACTAATGTGGTCCCAGTCTAGCAAACTGCCAAATGGCTGCTGACAGATGCCCTGTGAGCTTCCTGCAGCTGCTGCCCAGCTTCACTGTGAGGGTACCCCTCCTTACTCAAGCTGGGGCATTGATGAGGGGGAAGGGGTGGGTCCCTAGGGTTTGAAGAGAGTGGGCTGTGGTGTGGGGACTGGGCTGCATGCCAAGTGTTCAGTGTCCCTCTAAAAGATGGAACAGTGCCAGGGCCTGGCTCTCCCCGCTGGCAAGTGGATTCAGAGGCACTGATAATCCCCAGGCTGACACATGAAGGCCAGAGGCCAGGACTGACAGGCAGTCGGTGAGGGGGCAAGCTGCTGAGGGCCCCATTCCTGTCCCTTCTGGTCCCCTCCCTTCTGTTTCCAAGGGTGAGGTTGGGACATCCCCATTTCACAGGTGAGGACACTGAGGTGGGCCACCCATCTGTTGTCCATATCCCAGATGCTCCAAGGCCAGGGTTCCCCCCGCCCTCCTGCTGGCTCAGCATTTATTGGGGCTTTTCCACCTTCCTAATTTGTTCTGCTTTTGTCTGGTTTCATATGAAAATGAGTTCACCCAGCATGCAGCAGCAGAAAGAAGGGGAGGAGCAACATGGAGGGGCTGGAGGGAGAGGACATTGAATGAAAAGCAGTTTGTTTCCGAAGGGGTCAATCCCCAGGAAGCAGTAGTGTGGATGCAGTGTGAGGTCCTAGCTCATGGGCTCAGGCATGGTAAAAGGAAGCCTCAGATGCTGGCTTTGGCCTGTGCTTGCCTGGAGACCCATGGGAGAGCCCCCTCTGCCCTGAGCTTCGTCTGCTGTTAATGTGACAGTCACACTTCCCTTAGCGCGGAGCCGGGACAAGAATGAAACAGAGCCGCATCTGTGGGGTATGCATTGCAAACTGTGGAGTGTCACACAATGGAAAGGATGTATTTAGGGATCTTGGACCCCAGGAAACATCTAAAGTGCCCAGGATCACGGGAGGGAAGTGAGCTGGGCTCCATAGGGCACTTGGCCTGTGCCATGCAATGCCATGCAAGGTCTACTACTAGGACTTTGGATACAAGTTCCTTAGACTGGCATGGCTCAGAGAAGGCAGTTTAGACCAGGCTTGCCTGGTAGCCACAATGGCTACTGTCCACAGACAGGACAGTTGATCTACAGTGGTATGAGAAGTGATGTCTGTACTTCCTGGATGGCAGGCCTGCTCCTCCTGGGCGCCTGCCCTGGTGAAGGGGCTATGGAGTAGTTCAACAGGAATGAGAGAGCCTCAGGAGGAGGGGTCTCCAAGTCAGGACTGTGGGGACTGGCTGTGATAGGACAGGCTATGGGGCCACAGGAGAAGAGTCCTCTCCTGAAAATCAAAACTGAGACCTTACCGTGGAGGGGCCCTGTCAGCACTATGGAGGGGCACCAGGCTGGCAGGAGCTCTGAGGCCAGGGTCTCTGCATGTTTCTTCTCTAGCCTTGGGCCCCAAAGGGACTGAAGCTTATTTGAGTTAGTAGCTCTCATCAGGAACACAACATATCAAATATTAAATTAGGCACAAAAGTCTCAAAAAAAAAAAAAGCCACTTTCAGGAGGGAAAGATGAGGTTCCCCAAACCCACTCTGCAGGATGATCACAGTCCACAGGGCTGGAGATGTTAATCAGGACACAGGCATCCTGACATCTGAGCTCTGCCAGCCTTGGTGTGCCCCCTGTCCTGGGAAGAGGTGGGGACAATCAGGCCACATCCTCTCTTTTTCTATCGTCCAACCTCACTGGCTTCCAACTAGTGCCAGGTCTGTTCTCTAGGAACCCAGGACATGACGAGAGAGGCAGCTGCTCAAGAGGTGTCCCAGAACAGGGAAGGGGGTACAGAATCCAAAACTGGGGCCCAGGGACATCAGGTGACACAGGAGTACTTAGGAGGAAGTCACTCTGCAGCATGGTCTTGGAGGTAAGTGGAGGGGGAATGAGTAAGGAGAGAAGTGAGTGTGGAGGGTCTAGGGGTCAGGAGAAGGTTTCACTGGGTCAGGACACTCAGAGACAAAGGGCCACTACAATGTGTCACACACTGAAGAGCACCAGTGCTTGCCAAGAGCCTCTGCTTCCACTTGACTCAGGAGAATTTCATAGCACTTGGGGCCAGTGTGCCTAGGACTTAGCCTCCAAGCTGAAGTTCCAGTTACTTCCTCCAGGAGGCCTTCCTTGATCCCAGCAGGCTGGCTGGTCTGTCATGTGTATTCTCCCAGGTCCCCTTCTTTAGTGCCTCTCCATCTCCACTATTACGATTCCTATATCTCTCTCCCCACCAGCTCTGCACTGTATGAGGGTGAGACTTGCCTGGGTCTTAGATCACTACTGTTGTCAGAGTCTGCAGCCAGATCTGACTGTAGCAGCTGCCTTGGCGGCTAGTTAAATGGATGGAAGGAAGAAGGGAGAGAAGAGGATGGGTGGATAGATAGATGATAGATAGATAGATAGATAGATAGATAGATAGATAGATAGATGATAGATAGAAAGATAGATAGATGATAGATAGATAGATGATAGACAGGTAGATGATTAGATAGGTACGATAGACACACAGATAGATGATAGTCAGAAAGATGATTGATAGACAGAAAGACAGAAAGATAGCTAGCTAGCTAGATAGATAGCTAGCTAGCTAGCTAGCTAGATAGATAGATAGATAGATGGTAGACAGACAGAGATAGCAGTCTCATAACCATGTCTATCTTTCTAGCCAGCATGTTTCATGCCACCTCAGCCAGTTTTTAACCTAACCTCTTCACTTCCCAGGTAGAAAACGGAGCCTCAAGGAGGAGAGACGGCTCCCATGAGACTTCCAAGGAGTACAGGCAGCAGACAGGGTTAGAGCCAGCTCTGCAACCCCCACACCAGGGCCTGTCAATTACCCGGGCTGTGGGGCAGCAGGTCCTTTGTCCTTTCTCACACAGTGAATCCCAGATCCCAGATCCCCGAGACTTCTCTTCCTTCCCTCCTGTCTCCTCAGAGAAAGGCCTCTCAAGTTCATACCGTCCTGTCAGGGCTTCTTATCTCTTGGGCTTTTGCCGGGCTATTGTGGCCCAAGATGAGATCAGGGGAGCTCACCCCACGGGACTCACTTCATCTTATTTCTCTCCCTGAGCTGCCAGCCCATTGTCTCCTCTTCACCCACCCCACCTTGTCTCCCAGCTCGGCCCAGACAGCAGCTCGGAGACCTTTTCCCATTTCTTAATGCAGGCCTGCCAGAACTATTTGAGAGACAAAGTACACAGAGAAGGGATGATGCTGGTGATAAGGGGTGCCTGAGTGGGCCCAGAAAGATGGGGGCAGAACAGAGAGCAGACACCAAGCTACCTGCCCTGCCTGAAGGCTGGAGAAGGGACCAGAAACACAGGAGCTCTACCCCCACTCCACTGCCTGAGGCCCCAGGAGCCTGATTAGGAGTGTCACACTTGGGGACAGTGCTGCCATTTCCAGATGGTTCCCCCAATCTGATAAAAGCCGATTAATGGAAGTTCCCACCAGGCTTCACGGTCCAGCCACCAGCTGCTCTGGGATGGGGTGGAGGGGTGGCCGGCTGCAGCCCAAATCTGCCTCAAGGACCCTAGTTTTCAGGTGGGGACTGGTTCTGGGCTCAGTTCATCTGTTCACATCTGTTCACAAGACTTTCCTCTGTCTTTGGGAGGAATGGGGTTCTTTCAGCCTTGAACACTGCTCCCCAGATTCCAGGTAGCCCCATTCCTCCCAGCTAGAGATACGGCTTTCTCAGTGTCACTAACAGAGACGGGGAGGGACATCTGGCTGAGAGGTGTATACAGGGACTGGACACATTCTTTCTCTGCCTCAGTGGACTGGGTGGGGCAGGCAGGCAGGGTTCAAGGATAGATGGGGTGTGTGGGGTGCAGCCTAGGAATAAGGTGGACTCCATCAGAGGCTCAGACCTCCTCCAAAGGGGGAGTCTAGGGTAGAAAAACAGCCTCTGGGAATTTGGAGTAAAGGAGGGGGCTGGGCAGGAGCCTGGCTGGGGTCCAGCTGCCCCTGGACCACCCCCCACACCCCCTCAGGCAGCTGTACAGAAAAGAATCAATTAATTCATTAGGCTGACATATCTGAGAACACTACTCCTGGGACCCTGTGGGCCTGGCAGTCAGTGGTGGCTTAATAGGTACTTTTGCTCTGGTACGGCACCTGAACCAGCTGCTTCTCCATGGCATGGGACATGCTTAAAGCTGTGGGAACCGCAGGTCAGGTGGCTCCCTGAGGCAGCTTAGGCAGAGAGAGCAAGGCAATGATGGTTTATCTCAGAGCAAGGAAGGGGCCCCCTCCTGGTCACTGCCAAGGCCATATCTCTGTCTCCATCTAATCAGAGGAAGCCTGTTACCTTCTTAGGCTGCCTGGGGCTGCAGTCTAGCTCTTCCATGTTGGCAGGGAACTTGGCTTCCTGATTCCGAGTCTCTAGGCCTTTGATGGTCTGTGGAAGGAAGCATCTTCAACCCACATGTCCCTTTTGGTTTGACAGTCAGGTCTGTCATTTGGTGTCAAATTTACCTTCAGAATCTGGATGATTTTTTTTTTTCCCCCAAATGCTGGTGACTGACTCAAGGGACCTGAAGGTAGGCAGCTCTGAGAGAGGTGCAGGGACCATATAGCCTGATAGCACCAGATCTGGGGTACAAGTTCCCTAGGTCCAGACTGCACCCTCAGTCACATCCCTGTGTCACCCTGATGGGACGGTTGGGGACTTGGTTCTGGCTCTGGAGCTATAGTGTCCACTTCAGGAGATCTGGTTGAGTTTTAGTCCTGTCTTCTCATGTGTACAGAAATGCTAATTGACACTGCCAGTGTCTGCACCCTCAGGGGTTGGATAGGTGGTGGGCTTTGGAGCTCAGGCCATGTGTCCCAAGGAGAGTAAGCCTCTGTGTGCAGTGGCCGAGGCAGCGGCCATGGCAGCATTGCTTCTGAGTACACGGTCTGCAGAGCAGATGTTACTGTAGTAGCTGGAGGGAAGGGTAGAAGCAGTGAGTGTCCAGCAAGCCCCTTGACCTTTCTCTACTCCAGACAGGCCAGGTGGATGCTGTTTACATCTCTGATCATTCCACTTTATACAACGAGGAAACTGAGGCAGAGAGAACTTCATGTCGAATGTCACAGAGCAAGAAGGGGGCAAGAATGACACTCCATCCTAAGGCCTCTTTCCTTCCCACTGTCCACAGAGGTTAGAGCTCGGAAGCCCAAAGATGCTCTGTGGGAAGGTATGACTTTGGACCTTGCCCTGAACTTGAACACTGTCTGGAAGAAATCGAGCCTGAAGAACCCAGGCCTTCTCTCCTCTTATCTATTGCAATGGCTAGTTTGATACAACTTAGAATCACCTGGGAAGAGTCTTAATGAGAGATCGTCTGGATCAGGTGGATCAGTGGGCATATCTCTGGGTGACTGTCTTTATTAATTGATGTGGGAAGACCCAGTCCGCCATGGACAGCACCATTCCCTAGACTCTGAGCATAAGAAAACATTCATGCATTCATTTCTCTCTCTGCTCTTTACGCTGGATATGATGTGACTAACGGCTTCAAGTCCCTTCCCTGATACAATGGACTGCAACCTGGAATTTTAAAGCTAATAAGCCCCTATCTCCCCTGAGACGCTTTGCCAGGGTATTTCACCAGAGCAACAGAAATAAACCAGAACACCCACCAAGCTTTCACCTCCATCACTGTAGCCTTTGACCTACACACTCAAGTTGGCCACTGGCCACTGGGGACAGGAACTTCGACTCCAGCTTTCCCCAGGCCCAGCCGAGTCCTCTGTGGCTCCAGCTGCCAGCACAGACACCCTAGAAATGTCATCTTCACTAGCAGCTTCTGCTGTCAGCTCTCTTTTTCCCAGCCACTCTGACTTTCAGTGAGGACCCTGGCTGCCTCCTAAGGAGACACGTCAAGGACTCCTGTCACTATGACGCCATTGGTCTTCTCATTGTTTGCCCAGACACCAGCAGTCCCTTCCCCGGCCCTGTTGCTGGCTGATAAAGGGATGATTTTTCTGCTGAGGAGAGGAGCAGCAAGCAGCAGGCTTCCTTCATGGAGATGCTCTGGGGCTGGCGGAGAAGCAGGGTGAGGAGTGTAGAGAGAGGGGGATCCAGGAGAGAGGGGTGGGAAGAGAGGGCTGCGCTCTCTCGCTCTCTCTCTCTCTCTCTCTCTCTCTCTCTCTCTCTCTCTCTCTCTCTCTCTCTCTCTCTCAGGAAGCCCTCCTTGACTACCACAGAGCAGGTTGCCTGGCTGGGACTATGCACACTAGACCTAGCTTTCTATAGCCTCCTCCTTGTGCTGGGCTCTGCAGGTTCTCTTCATCTTCTACATTTTTTTTTTTTAAGTTAGGCAATTCGATGCCTCACCCATTTACCCCTAAAACCATTCTCTGAGTCCCTGGCATGGTCCGGGTACCGCAAACCTAAATTCAACCTCTGCCTCCCAGACACAAGCCAGCGAAACATGATGTGTGTAGGTGGGGGTTGGGGAACAGGAGGGCTCTTTAATCCTGGCTGCAGGAGTCAGGGACAGCTTTCTAGAGGAATGTGTGCCCTAGTCACAGCCCGAAGGGCATGCAAGAGTCACCAGCCAGAGGTAGCATGTGCCTTAGTGGGAGAGAAACATAATAAATCTGTCTGCAGAGGGGGACACCATGTATGCTAGGGTGAGTAGAGATTCTGGGAAAGTAGTGAGAAGGGTGGTTCAAGGGGTAATCAAGGAGGTAGGGAGCCACCAAAGGGTAATCGATTTCTATATCCAAAGATCATCCTGGCTGCAGCTTGGGGACCGAAGGGAAAGGGCAGGTAGAGACCGTGATCCCGGGACCAAAGTCCAGATGGAGACAGTGGATATTGCTAGGGGGACAGAGGAAGGCAGATGTATTCTGATCTTGCTTGTCATCTGCCTGCAACTCTGTGTCATACCTCTGTGCTACTGAGCCCCAAACTTCTGGGATCTCAGGGCAGCTGGCTGTAGCACCCAGACACACTTCCTATGGCTCGGCTCCTCTGTGGCTGCCATGTGCTTCCTTGGTCTGAGGTCCTGGGCATTTCCAGGTTAGAGTGAGCTAAGTGGCCTTGGGGCTATGCTCGCTAAAGTCCTCAACAGGATACAGTGTAGGGTAAAGGGCAGGGGGTGGCGAGCAGGGGGTGGGACCCTGACCTCCCAGCCACTCCTCTCCAGGGTCAACGGTGCTGACATATATTCTGCTGGATGCTTCCTGCCCAGGAAACACCACACCCCTTGGCCTACTGGGAAAATCACTATCTCTACTCTCTTTGTAAGCTGAGGAACTGTCCCAGGGTGGATGGATTGGTATCTGACAATAATCAGAAAGGGCTGACCACCAGAAGGCACTTGTTTGGAGAGGTGGCAAGGACAGTGTGGGGACCGGCTGCTGCACACAGCCTCTTTACTTGGGGGATGGAACATCCAGAATGGAAGCTGGTGGGAGGAGGGAGGCTATGAGATTACAGCCTCTCCAATCCTCAGTGGGGTGCCCACAGTCCTGGGCTAGCCATCTCTCCTTCCTGGGGTGTCACCAGGGTGGGCATCTGGTCAGAGTCCAGCTGGGAAAACAGAAGCTAACTGTTGTATTGAAACTGAAGTTCGCTCTGAGGAACTGACTATAGGTGATGGGAGGGGCTTCTGAGCCAAGTGGGGCAAATACAGTAGTAACCCAGAGGTCTATAATTCAGGAAGCCTCGATCCCCCTCAAGGTGCTGGGGTCAGTGAGGAACTAGGTTCTAAAACCAGGGAGAGTCACCTGCCCACTGAGATGATGTCATGAGTCAGATATAGCCAGCTACAGTATTGCCAGGATAGACATAAGAAAGTGGGGGAAGGGACCCCAGCTTCTTCCTCCACATCCCATATCCTGCCCCGGCTTCCCATTAGCCAAACCCAGCCCGAAGCCAGCTAATTTCAGAGCCCGGGACACTGAGCAGAGAGCTTCTTGCAATTCAGGCTGAACTATAGCAAAGCCGAGAAAGGGATCTATGAAGCAGCAATCCAGGTGAACACAGAGGAGCAAGATGGCATACCAGCCTGGTCTCTGGATTACTATGCCTTCCTCACTGCTGGTACCCAGGCTGCATCCGACATCACTGGACAATGGCATCTGGCTCCTAATCAACTCCTGGTGTCTTAGAGATAAATGTCAGGATGCTCCCAGCCCAGCTCCATCCATCAAGCTCCCAGTGGCACGTTGCACAGCCAGAGACCTTGCCCACCAGGAGCTTAATCTCCCAGACAAAGAACAGAACGAAGTGAGCCAGAAACATATAACACATCAAGGGCAGTCATGGCGGGTCTAAGTCAGCCTAGGAGTCTGGAGGCTCCTGCCAGTGTGGGAGCAGAAGCCGTGATGCTTTGGGAATCTTGCCTACTATTTGCGATGTATGTGTAGAGAGTGGGCCGGGGGCTGGAAAGGGAACCTGCAACTTTTCTTGAGCACTCTCCTGCCCATTCTCCTTTTTGGTCCACTCTATACCAAGCAGGCTTCAATACAGCCCTCCCTCTCTTCCCTTTCCCACCTTAATTGACAGAGGCTAAGCTGCCAGTTAAGGATAAAGTGGTGGGAAGGGCAGGGACATGCCTGCTCCTCAATATGATCACAAACCCCAAAGTAACATACCCTTCCTCAGTAACCCCACCCCTAAGGAAGGAGGAGCCTTAGCTGGTTGGTCCCACCTACTTCACCTTGCAGCTTTCCAAATCCAGGTTCCAAGGGACAGTGTTACCCAGGCATCCTAGGCACATAACTCCAGTTGCTTCTGTCAGGGAGGAGCGTGGAGGGGCAGGACTACATTTAGAGGGCTGTGATTGGATATTAGGCTGACAGATGGGTGAAGAGACCAATGAAAACTGTTGGACATCTGGAATGACAGGCAAGCTCCAAGTCAGAGGCAGATGTCGCTGTAGTCCCCCTGCTAGCCTCCCCCTCCCCCGGCCAGCTTCACCCCCCTTCTGGGGCACAGTTCTAAATCTCTTTGACATAAAATATCGTTGGAGATCCGCAGCACAGAGAGATTAAAAAACAATAAAGAGAAAGCAAAACTCTTGACTATAATTACCAGCCTCTAGCCGGCAGCAGCAAAAACGCACTAAAATTTTAATAGGAACCACTGCATTTAATTTAACGACACATTTTTTCAATTACCAGAATAATTGTTTTATTCATAAAATGAGTTTCAATAAAGAGGGTAATTTTCCTTTGTTTTTATTATTCATTTGTGCAACATATTTGAGATAGAATCCCCTCATGTTAAGGCAGCTTGGTGAGGACTCATGACATCTGTGTCATAAGCAGTGTGGCAGGGATGGGGTGATGGAGGTGGACACCTTCAAGCTGGGGGGCATGAGAGAATGGTGGAGGTCCCAGTCTGGGAGGGCTGAGCTGGAGGCTGTGTCTGCGCTTGGCCATTGAGAGTCTTGGAGAGTATCCAGACTCACCCCGTCTCTCCTGGTCACTGTCTTTCCTCACTTTGCTGTGTTCATGGGCGTGGGGTAGGAGCCTAGCAGTGCAGGATCATCTGCACCCAGGAGGCAAAGCAAGAGCTCACAACCTCTCAGGCAGGCAGACATCCTATTTGTCTGAGTCCAAGCCAGAGCTACGGATCATTGGAGGAGGGAAGAAAGCTAGGCAGAGACACCATGCAATGAAGCCAGCCCGTTGCTGGAGGTACAAGAGTCCACGGAACAAAGGGCCCTGGTCCTCTGACTTTTGGCCTGTGTTAAGTCAGATCATTACAAGGAGCCACATGCACTGGGTGCCCCATTGTCTGCCACCTGAACTCACTTCCTAGCATCCAAGTAACCAGGTAGGCACTATGGCCATGCCCACTTTTATTTTTATTTCTTTCTTTTGCTGTGCTGGGCATCCAAACTAGACCTTCATACACACTAGGCAAGCACTCTGCCATTGGGCCACGTCTTACGTCAGTGACAAGAAGAAACAGACACACGGCTTAAGTGGCTTGTGCTAGACCTCAATGGTAGGATGTCGAGGAACAGGATTTGAACTTGGCCCAGCTGACTACAGAGCCTGTAGCTGATGTCAATGTGGTGCCAGCCACTGTGGTGTGGTGTGGGCTACATCTCTGGCAGAGTTTCTTTGGAACTGACCCCCTGGCATATCTTTCTCTGGTTTCATTTACCCTGCACTTTAATTCTTTGCCTGGCAAGCCTCTCAGCTCAAGAGTGTTCTCCCCCAGCCTTCTGCCTGGCACTCAGAGATAGGGACAGTCACCTTCAGGGGAGCTGTTGAGGAGTGGCACTATCAGGGCCCTTGGTGTGTGGTACTCTGAGTCCCTGCTCTTGGGGACCAGGGAGAGTATCACAGCTTTACAGTGCTTCTCTGAATGGAAGGCTTGACAGTCGATTAGGGGGATGGGAAAGAAGAGAGTTCACGGCTTCCTCCTCTAGGCATGGAAGTGGTGTGGAACTTGAGACACCCAACCTTTAGGATTGGGAATGTGCTCTTTCTAGATTTCATCAGAGCCAAGAGCTGGAGGAGTGGGATAGGCCCCAGCAGCCAGTGCCCAGAGCCCATGGCACCTCCCATAGGGAGGCTAATATTGGTTCACCATCTCCAGAGTCAAGGCTTTATCCCTGTACATCATTTACTCAATGCAAAGGTTCCTATGGTGACCTTGGAATTTTTATTACTTCTTCAATTTAGAAGCAAACTTGGAGTTTATTAGGAAAAGTTTAGGGGCTGGAGAGATAGCTCAGTGCTTAAGAGCACATACTGCTCTTGTAGAGGACCTGAGTTCTATTCCCAGAACCCATGTCAGGCAGCTCACAACTGTCTGTAACTTCAACCCCAAGGGGAATCCGACACATATGGCCTCCACAAAATCAGCACTCATGTGTATGTGTGCACACACACAAATACACAATTTAAAAAACAAGTCTTTTTAAAAAATGTGAGATAGGTTCCCATTATCCCAGGTTAATCTCAAACCAGCTGTACAGTCAAGAATGATCCTGAGTTCAGGGGACCCAGATCACCCCTTCCTTTGGAGTGTAGGCAGAGGGGTGTGTCTAGCTTCCTCTGAGTCCTAGGTTTCCCTGGGCTCTCTGGGAGAGTCCCTAGTGATCCCCCTCCCCAGGTACAAGCTTGACTATAGAAGCCTCTTCAAAGGAATGCATTTGATGGCTCTAACATGCCCTCTTGAAATCCTGGCTCCTTCCTACTGGGGTGTGCCACTCTCAGTGGAAGACAGCAGAGTAAGATGGACTGGGGAGGAGGTCACAGAGGAGCTGGCATCCTAAATCTCCCATGAAGAGGTCATTCAAATGTCCTGAGCCCTAGAGCAGACCCACTGTCCAGATCACCCCATCTCAGGCCATCTGCTCTTTCCAGTGATCCGAGGCTCCTGGGAACACTGGTAAGATCTTCCTCATCTCCGGGAATCGGCGTTTTGTGCAATGCCATATGCCATGCATAAGGGGCCACCATTTGACATTTGACACAAAGACACCAAGGAAAGGGGCCTCGGAGGAAACTCATCCTTAGGTGTCTGATCTCCAAAACTGTGGGAAGCCCCACTCCCTCAGTCTGGTGTTTGTAAACACACACACACACACACACACACACACACACACACACATTTGTGCAGACATCTCTTCCTCTTCCTGGGGTCCGTGCTCCCCCCTTTCTGCAAGCATGAGTTCTAGGCATCAAGTCCGGGCTCCTCGGGGGAACCCCCTCTGACTGAATCCACACATTCCCCTTTAGCTGTGGGAGCTCTCCATTGTCATGCTTGCTAGGTATCGGGTTACAATCACATGCAGGCTGTTCTCCCTGTGAGTGTGAATAGACACTATATGCAGTAGTAGTATATAGACCACGAATTGAGTGTGGGTTTTTGTTCCAGGATTGAAACTGAATTCTCTAATCTAAAAAGGTGTCTATTCCATTTTTAGGAGCCCTGCTTGGTGTTCTGGGGCCAGGGTTTAGCACCCACAGTGCCTGGGGATCATGTTGGGAGGCAGCCAACCTCATCACACCACCTGGTCTTCTGAGAGCTTACACCATTGAACAGTGTGCCTAGTCCTGACCTGAGGGCTACAGGCATATGGTTCTGTCTCCAAGAAGGCTGGAATAGAGTGTAGGGAATTACAGGGGCCAGGGAGAGGTGGGGCAATGGAGGTGCTATCTATGGTGATGAACCAGCAGGGTCTTTGTGGGGAACTTGGTCTTGACTAGTCCTGAAGAGTGTCAGGAACTGGCCTTTCTAAACCCAAGGAGATTCAGGCCCTGCTAAGAGGGCCACATCACTGGGAGACTGGTGGGCCAGCCTAGACCAGGCATTCAAGAAGAACAGGCTGTGAACACTCCACAGCTTGTCTTTTATTTCTTTACCAGGGATGTTAAGACCCATGAGAGAAAGGGACTTGCTTGCCCAAGGTCTCAGCCAGGAATCTGCCCTGGGCCTCAGAGGCAATTCTTCCAGCCACTGGTCAAGCATGACTAGGCAGCCTCTCTGTCTCAGAGTCTCAGAACTCATTGGGGTAGGATGAAGAAGGGCCTAGGTAGGGAGACATCTGTGGGGCTGTGAGGCTGTGAGGCTGCGGGGCTGCAGGGCTGCAGGGGCTGTGGGGCTCCTAGATCACATGGGCAGATGTCTATGAATTCACAAGTCTGTCTCCCAAAGCTGCCTGAGCCACTTAATATTCTACAGGCAGGATGACTTCCCTTTTATAAAATGCAAACACTGACTTGAAATGATGCAGAGTCTAAACACCTGGGGAGGGTTCAGGCCTCGGAGCTTCACACCAAAGGAAAAGGGCCTCAAGACTGAGACGGAGGGATGAGAAGGATGAGGGATCAGTCCTTCTGCTGGTCAGAGGCAGTGGGCAGTCCCTGTAGAGCAGGGGATATGGATATACAGAGGGGCCCAATGGGCTCCTGGACCACAGGGATGTGTCCAGGGCTTTAGGAGACACAGAGGCACTGTCCAGGAGGATCTGGGCTTGGCAGACAGTTGGCAAGGCAATGAGTCATGGGACATGACATAGGGTGGGCATCACTCTCCTGACAGGGACGACAGAAGCACAGTCACCCTGGAGGGGATCAGCAAGGAATGCAGCAGAGTCTTCCCCAAAACAGATGTGCAGAGTAGAAAAGCCCAGCCTCAGCTGCCACGAGCAATGTTGGGAGCTGGTGAGCCTGGCCTGGGAGAACCCTGGCTTTGAAATGAGGGACCAAATGAAGCCACCAGCTCCCTTTAGCTGTGTGGGGAAGTGGCAGAATACTGGGGTGGGGTGGGGTGGGGAGTCAGTCTGCTCTGAAGAGCCAGGTGGCCCCTCTGGACAAGGGGGTAATGATTATCATGGGAACTCCTTCTGAGGGCCTTGTAAGCATTTTTTTTTTTAACTCTTTCAAAAAACACAAGCCATCCATCCCAGCCTTAGAGTGTATATCTGGCTGGAGGCTGTACCTAAGAACCAATCCACCCTCAGCGAAGTTCTCCCTCACAAGCGTGGGGAGTTCCCAGCAGCAGCTGGAGAGTGCAGACCCTGAGGCAGCCAGCTTTGAGTCTGGACTCTCCAGCTATCATAGCTGTGCTACACAGGCAAACCACTTCACTTCTGTGAGCTTTAGTCTTCTTGTCTGTAAAATGGGAAGAGTGATATGTTCCACGTAACAGGATGTTTAAGTGGGTGAAGCTCATGGAATAACAAGAACATGCTCCACACACACCAGTTGGCCCTGTTGGACCAGGCGGCCAGAGTCTAGGTCAGAGCTTTATGGGGGCTGCGGCACCTCGAAAGAATGATCCTTCCTTCCCTCCCTCTTTCTCCCTTGTGTCTTTCCTTCTTTCCTCCTCCTTCCCTCCCTCCTGGCTGGACCTGCTCTTTCCATCAAGTACAGAAATCATGGGGTCCCGAGTGTCCCCCCTCCCCATCACAGACCTGCCGTGAGCATTTCCCCTTGTCACTGAGGGAAGTTCTGAACTCCAGGAGTCCAGCCTTGCTGCCCTCAGTGGGATCTGCTCTGGCTTCTACTGTGGAGGCATCACACAACACAGGCACTTCGGGACATCATGGTAGGAATGGCAGTGGACACCTCCCCCCCCAGTTCCTGTCATCTTCCTAGACTTCCCTGCCAGGTCCCCATCTTTTTCCTTTCATGGAATTTCTTCTTCCTGCTGCTCTGTCCCTCTGCATCCAGACTACACCAAGCACCGGGCTGCAGACCTCAGCCTTAGGACCACTCAGCAGCATCTGTCTCTAAGCACAGGAGTGAAACAGGGGAAGGGGTACAGGTCAGTTGCCAACAAAGAACCTCTATGTTCTGTTGGGTGATTGGCAGGGAGCAAAGACCTCTAGCCTGCAGTATTACTGCTGATGCTGAAGGGGGTGGGGGATCTAGTAGTTAGTGAATGTGATCATCTCTGAATGTAGTTCTGCCATATCGCTTTTAGAGCCTTCTAGAATCTCTGTGAATGACAGTGACCCTATTCAGGCAAAGATAGAAAGGGACTTCTAAAATTAACTTCAGTTGGAAGAAATGGAAGGATGGGAAGGATGGAGTGGGGAGGGAGGGAGAGTGGAGTCAGTGGCCAACTCTACAAGATTCAGGGTCCTGGGACTAAGCCTCGGTCCTTACCACTGGACCCCTGAGGGGAGCTGTGGGTAGTGACCCCCAGTGCTCTCCTCCCCTGGGTAGGCATCCTTACTTGAACTCCTACGGCCCAGGGCCCTGGTCATATGAAGTAGGAGGTACTCCACTGCCACAGAACCAGGTCTGTAGACAAAACACTCACTACAGGCTTTGCCTCTGAGTCTCCATTCAGAAAACAAAAAGTCAAAAACATGAAGACAGGCAAACACTTGAGAGAGGTAGTGAGTGGCTCCTCTGTCTCTCCCTTCTTGATGGGACAGAGCAGGAACAAACGGCTGCTATCTCTTGCCACCCCCTACCCCATTTTATCCCCCTCTACTGTCCTGAGGTACAGGCTACAACCAGGCCCCTTGCAGAAGGGACAGTAAGGTAGCTTAGATTGGGCCTCACTGCCAGATGCTGGGAGGCTGGTTAACCTCCCTGGACCTTGGGTTTGCTCCCCGAAGGTAGAGGCCTTCTCACACAGCTCGAGGTGGGGATGTAAGTTAGAGTAGTTAGCCGATGAAGGTGCTGACAGGGAGGATGCCATGCGGCACAGATGTGGCACAGATGCGGCACAACAGAGCATAAAGCGATAGGGTCCAGTATTACACAACAACATGATAACACGCAGCCCCATTCTTCCCAGGGCATCTCAGGAATGAGAACTTTCTGCTGACAGGGGATCAGGAAGTAGCTGGAGGGACACAGAGCACCCAGCTGAGCAAGTGAGAAGATGGTGGGGGCACAGGTTCGTCTCCTGCCTTTCGTTCTCGTGTATGTGAACAAGTGTGAGTGCACACCTGTGTGTGGATGTGGTCAACCTTGGGTGCTGTTCTTCACTGTTCATCTCATTTTCTGAGACAGAGTCTCTTTTATCAGTGATCCCCGGGATCCTGCCTCTGCCTCCTCGGCACTGGGATCATAAAAGTCTGTGTAACTACTCCGGGTTTTTCATGTGGGTGGTGGGGATCGAACTCAGTTTCTCACGCTTGTGTGGTAAGAACTTAACCAACTGAGCCATCTCCTCAGCCACTCCTGCTTTCATTGCCATATATTACACCCTAGAGTGGCTCTTCCCAGCTTCCCAAGGGCTAGATGGGCTGCCTGAGCGGAAAGGGGCAGGAGAGGCCCGCTTTTCCCCTTCCATCTTCCTACTTCCTTGTCCTGTCGGGGACAAGTACCCTGCTGCTGCTGGTGCTCCAGCTGGTCAGAGCCCCTTACTCAGCAAGGCTCCTTCACCTCTCTCTCTCTCTCTCTCTCTCTCTCTCTCTCTCTCTCTCTCTCTCTCTCTCTCTCTCT
>CABHPR010126069.1:0-27420 GCA_902168415.1 Peromyscus melanophrys | reverse complement strand
AGAGAAGAAGTAATATCTACAACTATGGGGGAAATGAGTGGTCTATGATCCCTTTACACCTCGCCTTACCATGGCTGAGTAGCAATTGTCTCCATCCGCCCAAACTACTACCTAAGGGGGAGCCTTTCCGACTCACTGCCAATAGAGTTGAAATGAAACTAGTAATAGCCATTTGCAATAATTTTATTAATAACTATACCTTCAGCTATCTGTAGATCCCCAATAACAATTTTAGAGGAAGATATAAGCAAATAAATCAGATACTTCTTAATTTTACCTCCAGCAATATCTAAGTACGGCTGAAACACGAGGCACTCGATCCTCTGGACAACCCCATGAATGCTTCTCCCTGGTCTTCAGATTTGTGGGCTGTGTTGCCTAGCAATAGCTTCCCACACTCAGTTTTCCAGTATCATCTGGGCATTCTGTTCCGGTTGTTTCCAGCTGTGAAAACTGGGATCGGGCTGGGGGTGTAACTCATTGATAAAGTGTGTGTTTAGCATGTCCAAGGCCTTAGGTTCAATCACCAACCCCAAAATCAAAAAAACAACAAAACCCTGGGGTTGCCCCGTTGGCCTATTTTTTGCTTGAACTTTCAACCTTGCTCTGCAGAGGACGAGGAGCCAGTCAGGCTTGGTTAAAGATGAATGTCCTTTAAACAATAGACAGTTGCTGCCATTTTCTCAACGCAAACTGACCTTATTAATTATCACAGAAATACTAGAAAGTATCAATTAAAATTCTCAATGTTCTGCTAGTAGATTTTTCTATTCATGTAAGCAAATTATGAGCCAATTTTAGACAGTCCTCTTGTAACTAAAGAAAAGGCTGCCCTAAGGGATGGAAAAGAAAGAAGGAAGAACTATAAGGAAATGCCATTCAACAATGGCGGGCCTGAGGCAGACGGTTCCTGTGGCCGTGACAGCAAATATTTTTCAATTAATATTTTAATCATTTGTTAGTGGTTACTCTTAATTGCTGGTGATGCTCACCTATAGAGGAAGCTGAGCTAGGGAATACCATTTGTGGCTGATGTGCATCAATGCCTCATCTAATTATAGATTTCTATGAAAGAAAAAAGGACCCTGCCGGAAATGAGTCCAGAGATGTAAAGATCAAAACACGGCAAGCAGATGAGACATGTCACCAGGTTCTGTGACATGTAATAAAACACTGCAAAGGGCAAGGTGAGTGAGTGACCCAACCTGAACATGAAGGGCTTTGACGGAGAGTCTCAAAGGAGTTATTGGACAATCACCTTTTCTTCCCCAAAGCTAAAGGAAGCTCCTTTTGTCATGAGCACAGTATTGAAACAGTAGTGAGCCTCAAGTAAAGGAGGACTGGTCTGGAAATATGGCAAAGAGCAACGGCTCTTCAGTCAAGACATCTAGAGTTGAGATCTAACCCAACCACTTCACCCTGAGGCAAGACCTTCATTTCAACTCACTTAGTCCTATTAGGAAGACAGGACTATAAAGACTTCTGTCATTGGCTCACAGTAGGAACTGAGATGCTACACATCAAGTCTTTAGCACAGTAGCCAACACGTGACTACTCCTCAGTGCCAACAGCAGCAGGAGCCGCCATGTGTTAGGTTAAAGAATTGCAAAAACTACAGGAAACTAATGATGTTAAAAAGCTGGCCCCTCTTAAGTAGCTCAAGATTCTACAGCTTGAAGACAGAATTCCATGATACAAAGATCACAGAGAGCCCTAAGCCCCACACACTGTTCAGTCCAGTGAGCAACATTTACTGTGTTGCTACAAACCCAGAAAAAGACAGGGTTCAATGTTCCTACCTACTTCAATCCATCCTCCTCCTCCCAGTAGCCAGAGCCATCTTTTCAAATCACATGACCATCTCCTCCTGTTCTTTACCCCCTCTAGGGGCTCCCTATTGTCAAGGATAAAAGCCTAAACCCTCCCTACACCCCATGCAGCCTGGCTGAGGCGGGCCTCTACCCACCCCAGCCTCCCTCCCCTCACCCCATGTACTCTCATACTTCAGCTGCTTTTTTTTCCACATCTTGGACATTTCTGACTCCTCCTGCCAGAGGGCCTTGGAAGACACCATTTTCCTTGTGTGGGACGTCCTAGGCTCTTCTTGCTCTGGTTTAAATACCCGTACCATGTGCAGTCACAGCACTGCATTCCTCCTCTCTCCTTGCGGCCCAATCACAGTTGAATACTAGCACGGACAGACTCTTTTACTAGACTGTAAACTCTAGGAAGGCAGAGATGATGCCAGGCTTTCTCTCCCCCTTTTGTGCTAGCTCCTTACAGGGCTGAGCACACAGAGACCTGCTATGGTTATTAGCATTGCAGATGCCAAAAATAACCAGAGCGAGAGAGATGATTTGACAGCTAGATTGGAGGAGGTGCTGTGTCATAAATTCGATAAGGGACTAATAAAAATGGCTGAATGACAAATAAACCTTAGATATTGCCACTATCTTAAAGTTAATTATGTTTTACAAGGAAAGGAAAAGTATAAAGGGACTGTGTGAAAAAATGATTTTCCAATGCTAAAGACCAGCAGGGAAGATTAGCAGATCAGAGAAAGCAGAGCAGGGGCACCGAGAGAATGGAACTCTGTCTTACTCAAGGGCTTACTCTTGAAAAGACTTGCCGGGCGGTGGTGGCGCACGCCTTTAATCCCAGCACTCGGGAGGCAGAGCCAGGAGGATCTCTGTGAGTTCCAGGCCAGCCTGGGCTACCAAGTGAGCTCCAGGAAAGGCGCAAAGCTACACAGAGAAACCCTGTGTTTTCTCTCAAACTCAAAAAAAGAAAAAAAAGAAAAGACTTGCAGGGGCTGGAGAGATGGGTCAGAGATGAACAGTACACACTGCTTCTGCAGAGGACCCAGCTCAGTTGCCAGCACTAGGGTGGGCAGCTGTAACTCCAGCCCCAGGCATGCATGGTTTCTATGACACCTGCAGTTAAGTGCACATAGGCGTACATGCACATGCATGGTTTTAAAATATAGTTTTAAAAAGTCTTAAGTCTTCCGGGAGGGGCATGGGGATGAAGACTTGGGTGGATATAATTAAGATGCACCATATGCATGTATCAAATTGTCAAAGAATAAATAAAACTATTCTTTAAAATTTATCATATAATACAGCTTTTTTTAAAAAGGCTGTTGTCACTTAGACTTTTGAAGACAAAGAGAAGCATGCTTTGGAAGAAAAGAGAGGGTACCAGGAGACCACATGCTTGAAGGGGATAGAAAGAGATGAGATGTGGACCCTGTGGTCCAGGAAAACAGGGACAAAGTAGCCCACCCCTACCCAAGAAGTTGTTTGCAATTGATACCTGCTGGGGAAAGAGAACATCCATTTCTTCAATAGAGTGTCACCATGTAATCATCCATACTCCAGGGCAGGCCCCATGCCCAGGAGGAGCTGGCCAACACAAAATGGACTCCAATGAACTCTGTGGTTTGATGGGTTTTCTCTCTTTCTCTCTCTCTTTCCTTCTTCTCTCTCTCTCTCTCTCTCTCTCTCTCTCTCTCTCTCTCTCTCTCTCTCCTTTCTTTCTTTCTTTCTTTCTTTCTTTCTTTCTTTCTTTCTTTCTTTCTTTCTGTCTTCTTCCTTTTTTGGTTTGCTTGTCTGTTTTGATTTTCTCTTCTTTGGTATTTGTTTTTGTTGTTGTTTGTCTTTTTTGAGAGAGAATGTGAAGTTGGGTGGATAGGGATGTGGAGAGGATGGGGGAGGAGTTGGGGGAGGAAAAATGGTCAAAATATATTGTATGAAAAAATAATAAAAACTTTAAAGATAATTTGAAATGCTAAAATAGCACATCAACTAGATGACTATCACACTTGTCTGGAGATTAGCTTGTGAGGGAAAAGGGCAGAGAGAAGGCTGTGGAAGGAATGTCCTTCTAAATTACCAGTAGGAGAGCTTTGAAAGAAAGAAATGATTCTGAGTGGTGTGGGAAGAATAAACCCTGTAACTTGATGATAGGCTTTGCTACAAGAAAATGAGAGAGTGAAGCAAATAAATAAATCAACAAAATTAAAAGTTTTAGAACTAGAACTCTGAGAATGGAGGGACATGTAAATAAAGATAAAATAAAAAGGGATTCTGCTTTGGGGAAAAAAATATTGGCTCAGTTCTGAGGAGAAAGAAACTAGAGATAGTGACAGAGGAGTGGCCAAAAAGAGAGGCGAAGACAGAAATGTGAGTTGGTCCATGTGCAGGAAGAGTTCCCAGGAGCACTGGGGGGAGGGCGGGAGTGGGCGGCATGCAACCAGTCTCATAATATGTGCACCATGAGAAAAAAAAAACAAACCAAAAACTACCAGAGAAGACTCGAGATGGAGGGAGGAGGGTCAGAGCTGTGGAAGTAATGAGAAGAAGGCTCACTGCACTTAGAAATTCTCGAACTGAAGTCAGTGCTGGAAGACAGTCAATGGACTTGTCAATATTTCAAACAAGCGTTGCCCTCTGCCATTGTGGCAAGATGCTGCGTGGATTTTTAAGAGGGTTCTGTCTATTTTAAAAACCTACAAATGTTTTTGAAAAAACTTATCGCAGTTATTCTCTGACACTCTTCAATAAAATGTAACCAAAGTTAATTGAAAGTCTTAGTGTGGTCAGTTACATAACAGCAGAATTGCTGAATGGCTTAAACACTGTTTTCCCAGAAATACTTGCCTTCTGGATGAAACCAAGAATGGAAAGTTCCTGGCTTCGGGAACGACGTCTGAGAAGGTGGAAAGAAAAGAAAGGCCTACACGGTGGGAATGAAACTAACAAGAGTTAACCAAACTGCCACACACGTGCTCACTACTCACACAGGGAAACAGAAACACAAAGAAAAGGTGGGTTTCACACTTTAGAAAGTTGACTGTGTGTTCATTAGATAACCCTTACTTTCTTAAAACAAAGAAGAAAAAAAAACAACAATGTTTCATACATTGCATTGCCAAGAAAAATTTTAGATAGCTAGGTCCTTGATATTTGCCTGTTAAATTGACGGAGTCAGTTCACAGTGGCCCATACTGATCCTGCTTGCTTTAAAGCCTGGAGTGAGGTCTTATATTAATTTGCTTTTCTGTTGCTAAACACCACAACCAAACCTATCGTGGCGAGGAAAGGGTTTGTTTCATCTTACACCTTCGGTCCATCATAGAGGAAAGTCAGGGCAGGAGTGAAGAAGAGACCATGGAGGAACACTACTTAGTGGACGGTTTTGAGCTCTTGCTCAAGTCCCTTTCTCATGCAACCCAGGACCACCTGCCCAGGGGTTACACTGCCCACAGTGGGTCGAACCTTCCCACATCAACCATTCATCAAGAAAATATATCTCACACACTTGCCTACAGGCATTTTCTCAGTTAAAGTTCCCTCTTCCAAGATGACCCCAGCTTGCGTCAAGTCTACAAAAAGCTAGGCGCCACAGGCTATAGAATGGAGGAAACTGCCTTGCTTGGGGTAGGGGCCAGACGGGGAGTTACCTGGGCTCATTTGGCTTCTTCTAGTAACGGAAAAGCTGCTGTTCCTAACAATTGCAACAGCTCACACACACCTACCTGGTTCTCCCTTTTAATCCTTTCTCCAAGAGTGGTGGTGGTAGTGGTAGTGGTGATAATGATAGTGCTGTGTGTGTGTGTGTGTGTGTGTGTGTGTGTGTGTGTGTGTGTGTGTGTGTACCTGTCTATATGTCTATGTGCTCACATGTGTTAGGGGAGGGGAGTATTGATAGAGTAAACTGGGTTTCATCTCAAAGCACAGACATAAAATTTAATGATTTCTTTCAACATACACCCAATGGGAACACACTGTTAAAAAAAAAAAAAGATGGTATTCAGCCAGGCCTGGGAGTACAAGCCTGTAATCTAGCTATCTAGCTATGTAGGAGGCTGAGTCAGAAGGATCATAAATTCAAGGTTTGTATGGGTTACAGATGAGTGTAAGGCCCGTTTGGGCAACTTAGTGAGGCATTTGGGCTCAGTGTGATAGAATGCTCACCTAGTATATGGGAGGCTGTGACATCCCTTCCTCTTACAGCCAAGCAGATGGCACTTAACTTTGTTCAAAGGAATTTGTAACCTACATCTTGCCAGGCTGCCCACCTGCTGGACTGGTGTGTCATGGGCGTTGGGGCGCCACACTGTCAGGCTTGCCCACTTTGGGGGCTGGTATGTCATGGCCTTGGGACACAGCATTGCCAGGCTGTACATCTGCTGGGTTGCTGTGCCATGACCTTGGGACACCTCACCACCCTGGCTTTAGCTCATGACTTTACCATGAGAAGCAGCTGGCAATCTTGGCACACAAGCCTGATCCAGACAAAGTTTCCGGTCTTCCCAGGGGAGGAAGGTCAGGGTAGAGTGGGAGTTGGACAAGCACCAGCAAACTCTTCAGCTTGGCTCTACACATCCATACCACTCAAGCTGCCCCAAAGGACCCAGAAAGTTTAGAATCTGTCCCAAGCACCTAAGAGAATAATTGACTTTGGGTGCAGGGTTCAAGAATTCCAGGACAAAAATTAGACCTTCTAGGAGGGGTCAAGGAAATCACTCCACAGCATCTAGAAAAGGTCCGCTGCTTACTCTTGCCTCCAGAACAGCTGCTGTGCCAGTGGTTGCCTATCTCTGGGAGAGAAAAGTAGAAATTTTTAGTTGTTTAATTTGTCAATACAGCCAGACCTACACTCTAGTCAATATACCTACTAACCAGAATAGAAATCCGTAGGGCTCATAAGAAAACCGCTTCATCACAGTAGATCACATCACCAAGAGTTACTTAGGAGCAGATTTTAAAGGCTGTGGTGTTTCAAAAGAAAATAGCCCCCAAAGAGTGTGGCTCTATTAGGAGGTGTGGCCTTGTTGGAGGAAGTCACTGTGGGGGCGGGCTTTTAAGTCTCTTTTGCTCAAGCCTCCCTCAGTGTGACAGTCAGTCGACTTCCTGTTGCCTGCAAGATGTAACACTCTCAGCTATTCCTCCAGCACCACGTCTGCCTGCACAACACCATGCTCCCTGCCATGATGATAATGGACTGAACCTCTGAAACTGTAAGTGTGGTACCCCAATTAAATGTTTTCTTTATTAAGAGTTGCCATGGTCATGGTGTCTCTTCACAGCAATAGAGAATCCTAACTAAGACAAAGGTCTTTACCTAATTATTATCCTGCAATAAAGGCTTACTGAGTGTCCACTGTATACTGGACCGTTTGCTAGACATCTCAGAATGAACTCGACCACACAGCTGTGACGTCTGGCCTCACAGTACTAATGAAGGAGAGGTCAGACAGAGCAGTTTCAATACTGCATGATAGAAGCTGAGAGAAGATGTACAGGTGGCGAGTCTGGGCTAAACGTACAGCATTGAAAGAGGATATTCCAGAGAAAATGATCTCTAAGGTGACCCCTGCCCCATGAAATGCAATTGATCAGAAGCAGTAAAGGAAGGGCTGGAAGGAGCCATCCAGACAGGAAACAGAAAGGGAGCCAGGCTTAAGAGTTAGAATCAGAGATAAAGAAGAGGGCTGGGGGCCAGTAGCAGAGTGGTATCGCAGTCAGTAAAGTGCTCACCTTGGAAGCATTAGAACCTGAGTTTCTTCCTGCAGAACCCACGTAAGAACGTCAGTTGCGGTGGGGCTCCTGCTTCTAACCCCACCACTGGAAAAGTAGAGACAGGAGGACTCCTAAGGCTTGCTAGCCAACCAGGTGAGCCTTATTGTCCTCCAAGCCAGTAAGAAACCTTATATCAAAGGAAGTAAATGGTGTTCCTGAAGATGGCGCTAGAGGTTGCCTTCTGGCCTCCACACATGTGTGTAACCCCCAACACACACACACACACACACACACACGCACGCACGCACGCACGCACGCACACAACAAAAAGATTGACATAGTATTTCCCGAAAATGGAAACAACGTATTGTCTGGCCATGAGCACCAATGTCTTTATAGCCCTCCCTTACCCACAGTAAGAGAATAATAATCAGCAATAACCCATAACAAAACAACACATAACAACATGCCATCACATACGTTTAGGAAAGTGACTTCTCTCTGTCTCTCTCAAAAGTTGAGACAATAAAGGCAAAACAAAAATTAAAAGAAAACCAAGAATCAAGAAAAATATGAACATATCCACACCACAGTTGACCCCAGGTAACTGAACCATGGCTTTGGGGGACTGCTTGCTGGAATATACTCACCAGGTGAATGTCTCCTAGATAGAAACATAAAGTATGCTTTTAGTTTTTGCAGTCCCATAATTCTCTGTGAAGGATCGGGCTAGGAAATAATCATTTAGCCTTAGCAGAGCACTTACCCACTGGGCTGTCCACACTGGTCCTGGACCTCAAGGAAGGGAGGGGTGATGACTGATTTGACACACAAGAGAACCTCGATTGAAGATTATTTATGGGTTGTCTGTGAGAACATTTAGCATGTGGGAGAGATTAGCATTTGAGACCATGGACCCAGTGGGTAAACTGCCCTCTCCTCTGTGGGTGGACTTCACCTAGACTGTTGAGGACCTGCACAGGACAGAGGAAGGAGGAATTTCCCTGTTTCACTACTTAAGCTGAGACATCACATCTCTCTTCTCTTGAGCTCACAATGGATTTACATCCTTGCTCTTCCTGATTCTCCAGCCTTTGCCCTCAGAATTACACTACCTCCCTCCTAGATCTCTCATTGACAGATGGTACATCCTGTGACTTCTCGGCTTCCATGATTGCATGAGTCAATCCTGTAATTCGGTATAGATCTTACACACTGTTAGTTCTGCTTCTCTGGAGAACACTGCCTCATAGAGGAGACAAATGTAGGGATGTATAATGTAAGCAGTCAGGAGGGTAACTGTGGGCTTGTATGGAACCAGCTTGCCTCCAAATTACAAATTACAGTGTTGGTGTTATACTGTGTTCCATTTACAAACAGCCTCACACATCTCAGGTGGGACATAGTTAGGAAAAGAACCCAGGCTTCAAGGCAAGCCTCTACTATTTCTCACCTTGGAAATGCTCAGGTGTCAGGGCTATCCCTGACCAACAAGTGGGAGAAAAAGGACCAACTATTGGCATCTCTTTTGAAAGGGGAAGAAGGACTTGAGAAGTACTAATCCCCATGAGCCTTCACAGGAAAGAGAAAGCATAGCCAACTGAGGCGCACTACAGCAAGTGTATAGGCTCAACAGAGTTAGTTGTAAGGTGTTGGAGAGGAGTTTTGGGGTCCTGCACAGGATGGAAGATGAGCACATTCTAGGCAGAGAAAGGTGTGATCCAAAGTTAGGGGTCTAACGTGGGGTTGCCATAGACCACATAGAGGGGAGAAGGCTACTTGTCGCAGTCACTTCATTGCCCACTGTGCTCTGAGGGCATTCTGTGAGTCAAAGTGAGTACCCAGTGAAGACTGCCCACAACTGTGGTAGGGTGGTGTGGCTGAGACTAGCACCACCTGGCTAGGTCATGATTACCCAGCATGGAGTGCTTACAATGTGACTGGCGTTTAATCCCTACAATGTGACTTGTACCTACTTGCAGGTCTAAATGTTTCGGTACTGGTGACCACTAGTGCTTTCTGCGGCTTCGCAGCTTCTGACATCTGCTGCGTGTGCTCTCCTGAGCGTCGTCTCTCACTTTCAAAGTGGAGTATTATTAGCTCCATTTTATGTCACAAGAAACAGAAACATCAATGCCACATACAACATCAATACTGGACCACAGTCAAAAATCCAAGTATTTGACTCCAAATAAAGCAATTTCAAAAGAAGGCTTTTCTCCTTAGGTCATTTATGTAGTAACACCTTTGCTAGAATATGCTATTCCATTATTTGTGAGCTACAGCATCTTAGGAGTACATCAGTGCTTCATTTCCTCCGGTAACTGGAGGTGCAGTCACGCACTTACCAGCTCTCAAGAGCTGTGTTCTCAGTGCTCTCTCCAGGCTTTTCTATCTTCTTCCCAGCGTCACCATCCCGGTGCGGGCGCATAACTGTCTGGAGTGGCTGTACTGTTTGTTCTCTCAGACAGGCATGCAGGCAGCTGATATCCTAGGTAGCAACTGCGCGTGCTCCGGGAAGCCAAGCTCTCAAACAGTCTTACAGGCTAAAGCTGGCATGGTCCTGCGCGTATCTGTAGTGTCAGCCATGCTGCAGGCTGAGGTGAGAGTCTGATACCAAAGTGAGCACCACAGCAACACCCCATGTCGAAGAGGGGAAGGAGAAACGGAAGGAAATGTGGAATGAGAAGGAATGGAAAGGGGAAAAAAACAAAGAAGAACTTATAGTCTGAAGGAAGAGCAAGTCAAGTGACTGTCCTCAGCAGTCACGTGGGAACCGCTGTCCTGCAGCGTGGATCCCCTAGCTTCCCGGAGAGGCACCTCATTCACAGTCAAGCGGTCAGACACGTCTAAAGCTATGACTGTAACGGGACGCAGACGTCAGCAGATGAAGAGTGGAGACGGGTTCAGATCGGCCAAAGATTAGCAGAGACGGATGCCAAGGAGAAGAAAGGCGATGTCGCAGTTAGAACGGAGCGTCATCTGCCACACCTCACGGATGAGAAGGCTCCAAGGGTAAGGAGGAAAGAGCCAGAGTGCAGTTTGGGAGCCGTGACCTTCCGTGCAGATCACAGGAAGACTTCCTGCAGAAGAGTTTTCGTGCCCAAACTTGCATGTTAAAAAGACCTGACCAGCGCTGAAGATGCAGTTCGGTGGGTAGAATGCTCACCTAGCATGCACAAAACCCTAGCGTGCACAAAACCCTAGTTCAATCCCTCATAAGTCAGGCTTGATGGTACTGGCCTGGGATCCCAGCACTTGGGAAACAGAGACAGGAGAATCAGGAGCTCAAGACAATTCTCAGGTACATAGTGAGTTCAAGGCCAGCCTGGGATATATGAGACCTTGTGTCAATTAAATAAATGAATAGGGATGGTGGGATTGCTCAGTGGGTAGAGCCACCTGCTGCCAAGACTTATGATCTGAGTTTGTTTCCAGAACCCATATGGTAGAAGAAGAGAAACAACTTCTGCAAGTTGTCCTCTGACCTCCACATGCTCATGGTGGCATGAGAAAACACACAGAGAGACACATAGACACACACACGAAAAAAATGTAATGAAAAACATATAAATAAATAAATGAATGAATGAATGAATAAATGAGAATGTATGGGAGAGAGCATGCACACAAGAGACCTGACCACAGGGTGGCAAGTGTCAGAACAGCACTCCAGGGAAATGCCTTGTAAGCCACTTCAATAAGTTCCACCTTTTTAAAAGCCCCACTTAAAAAGTGACAAAGGACAGATAAAGCTGACATTTTTCTGGATTACTTCTTAGTGACTGTAATGCTATCAGTTTTCTGCCTCGCAGGATTTAAGGGGGCACGAAGGGAAACAGTCCTAGGTATAGAAGTGCTTAGGAAGGTGTGGTGGCTGCTTTTAATATCACCGTGCCACTAATTAGAATTCTCCAGAAGAATTACCCGGACTGCCTTAATTGATTTGGGCAGACCCACCCCACATGTGCACAGCACCTTCTAGCAGCCGCCCAGAAGAAAGAACCCAGAGCAGAGAAGGCTCTCTTCTCCGTCTTCCCGCGTGGCCTTCCCTCTTGTTTCACTGATTCGCCCTGCTGCTGTCCTCGCCCATTCCTTCACTGATATCGGAACCAGCACTCCCAGGCTTCCATCACTGACTAAGGACCAGGGCTCTCCAGGAATTCCAGGTTGGGGTGTCACCTGGAACTCCTAAGGACCATGGCTCTCCAGGAACTCCAGGTTGGGGTGTCAACTGGAACTCCTAAGGACCATGGCTCTCCAGGAACTCCAGGTTGGGGTGTCAACTGGAACTCCTAAGGACCAGGGCTCTCCAGGAACTCCAGGTCAGGGTGTCAACTGGAACTCCTAAGCACCAGGGGCTCTCCAGGAACTCCAGGTTGGAGTGTCACCTGGAACTCCTAAGGACCAGGGCTCTCCAGGAACTCCAGGTTGGGGTGTCAAACTGGAACTCCTAAGCACCTAGCTTGGCTGACTGAGCAGCTAGCAAGTCCTCAGCCTCTCCAGGACGAGACCATCATTTGTAGGGATGTGCTAACCACTGAGAGGCCCAGCCTCAAGGACCAAGCTACTACCAGGTTCTCATCTTCTCAGGTGTGAGACAACTATTACTGTTATTGCTGTTACTATCTCCATGTAAGCCAATTTAATAAAATCCATATATATATATATATATAAATATAAATGGATATATATGTATATATACATATATGTGTATATTCATTTCTGAGAGAACTCTCTCTAATACAGAAGGGGAATGGCTAAAATCTGTCACAGGTGAAGCATCATTTCATTCCAGCTCATTTTTCACACCAGGCTCACACAAATCTCCCTAAAATAGTCCAGTTTGAGCTCACTTTTCTGGTTTCCCTTTGGCCTACCAAACAAAGCCCCAGCTCTAGCCAGCAGTATCCTCTCCACACAGCTGGACCTCTTCGCTCCCACCTGTATGCCGGCATCTGAGATCAGTCATAACCATAAGCACAAGGAATGAAAAGCCTTTGGCTCAGTGCTCTGGAATGGAGCAGCCAGCCATCTTTTCTGCTAGACAGGCCCCGTGTTCCAGGCCTGACTCCTGGCTTGGCTTTCCGCCTGGTCCCTCTGTGGCTGGGGCCCGGTTTCTCGCTTTCCATCCTGCTCTCTCCTCCCACAGCTTGGAAGTTAGCCCACAAACCTGAGTGGAGTGTCTGGAGCCCACTAACTGCGGACACACATTTTATTCCCTCACTCCTGATGACATTTCCAAGTGCCACCTGTTCCCACACTGCTCCGTCCCTGAACCTTCCTCTCCCTCCCAATGCCCGCTCTGTTTGCCTGGGTGCTGACCTGTCACCTTGCCATACTCTTCGGCAACCCTTCCAGTGTCTGGCCTGCCCGCTTAGACTTCCTAGAGTTCCTGCCCCAAACTGTGTGCAGATCTAGACTGCCCTTGTGGCAAGCCCAGCCACTTCTAACAACAGTTTAAAACTACTGCAAAAGACATTCAAAGCCATGGAGGCTAGAGCCCTGGCATGCCATTAAAAATTCTCCCTCATGTGTTTGTACACCCTTCGCTCCAGCCCAAATCATCTCATTGTTATTTGTTCCCCCACCCCCCATGCCCCGTGTTTACAGACTTCCCAGTTCAGTCCTGACAACCCCAAAGTCTAGAGAGGCCTTTCTTCCATTCCACTCCACGTAGACATTCCTAATAAATAGTAAGCTCAAAAACAAGACAGACCATCACATATCCCTACCCTGGCTGGAAATTCCATTTCCCTCCGATCTCCTGTGACCCATTATCTAGGCTTCAATTTGGAATTTTATTGCATTCTTTCTTATTTTACATGTCTTATCTCACTAAGGATATAAATATCATGGGAATAAGATCCACGTCTGATTACTTAGCAGAGCAAAATATAGGAGTGAGAAGGAGGAAGATGGGGAAAGGAGAGGAAAAGGCAAAGGAGACTTGGCTTAATTTCCCAGCATGAGTAACAATCCACAGCCCATGTCTGACCGAGTTCACACTGAGTGCTTAGCATTCTCCATCCATTCACAGGCCCTGAAGCACTGGGCAGCTCATCTCTACCCTCCCCTCAATGTCCTGTAGAAACTGGACAGTGGGAAATGGCACAGGAGACCCAACACTTGCTCATAGAAGTGAGGTTTCCAAGTGTGGTTAAAGCAGATGAAGTTAACCCTGGCATCCAGCACAGCACACCTCTTGTTCCTTCCAGCAGTGGGATCTAGGCAAGGAGCCCCCACCACTTCTTACCGTGTTGATGCCCAGGGCACTGTGTGAGTAGGCAGTGGGAAGTTTACTGTGCATCATCACTCTGTACTTTTCCCCAGATTTTCTCTTAGAATTTTCAAATACTTGGGAAAACAGGACAGCAGTCCCAGCAAAGCCCTGGGGGAAAGGCTGGATCACAATCCCCGCAGAGATAATTATAATCCACCAACCACAGTCTCCTGTCTCCAGTGTTCCATAAGACTGACATCCAGATGGTTTTCATGTGTCATGTTGCTATTGGACTGCATGTAAAAAATACAGTGCCCAAATCTAGAGTATGAACTCCAAAGGCCGGATAGTCAGGAGGCCTACGATGCCAAACAGACATCACCAATCAGGTTTTAGGGAGGAGCATTTATGACTGAACATGCTTCAAAGTGCCCTCAAGTGATTACTCACTCCCTCAGCGTCCCCTTCTGGGAGATGAGCTCCAACAGCCCTGCTGAAGCTCAGTGCTGAGCTCCTTGGGAAACATCAAAGAAGACTCTCATGCTCACAGGTTTGATGGAGCCGGCGGCTGCCTCTCCAGACCCCACTTCTTTGGGTTAACATGGGGTGTCAGTTCTTTTTTCTGAGATGCTCTTCCTAGAACTGGAGTCCTGGAAGTCTCAAGGCCAGTATGGGGACATTTAAAGTGTGATAGAAAAGGTTCTCTTGTTGGCTTCAAAGCTGATTGAAGCCTCAAGGCAGGGAAGAGGAGTGATTTGAACATCATTTATATATATATATCAGATGTCTTGAAGCTAAAGTTTAAGAATTAATTAATTAAGAATTAAAAAATTAAGCTAAAGCTAAGAGTTTAAGAATTAAAACAGAAAACAGTTACAGATATCTGAGAAGGCAACACTTTTCCACCTATTCAAAACACATGTTTGTACTCTTGAATGTGAAAATGGCACAAGCTTTATAAAGCATGATTTGGTAATATTTATCACTATTAAAAGCACATCCTTATAGCATCCTTATCCTAGATTCAGTGAAGGCTGCTTTCTATTCAAACCTGAGAATTTTGTGTTCTTTAGGATACAAAGAATCACTAAGTTATAATGATTGCACATCTCGAACATGGCCCTGGGTTCCATCCCTAGTGCTAAAAAATGTGAATAAAAATTTTTCAAAGACTTATTTATTTATTATATATACAGTGTTCTGCCTGCATGTCATAAGAGGGCACCAGATCTCATTATAGATGGTTGTGAGCCACCATGTGGTTGCTGGGACTTGAACTTAGGACCTCTGGAAGAATAGCTAGTGCTCTTAACCTCTGAGCCATCTTTCCAGCCCCTGTGAATAAATTTTATAATAAATAAAAAAAACCCACATCCTCCATGAAGGAGTCATGCCGCTACTAGGAATTTATCTTATGGGTTCACAGAACATTTCAGTAAGATATAGAGGAATGGTTGTTAAAGCATAATTTGTCATGGTGTTTAAAAATACATCAAAATGTCTCCCAGCCCTAGGACTGGTTAAATAAAAATGGTATGTCTGTATGATGCATAATAATCCATTATACAGTGGTTATAAGAATTGGTCTGTGTATGCCAACTGAAATTGTTTCTAAGACACATCACCGAGGAGAAAAAAAGCCAAGTACAGAACAGCATGTACAGAATGCCCCCTTACATGTTAAAATCAACACATGAATGTATGGAGCTGACTATCTAGATGCAGAGAAGCATGTGTGTGACTTTTTTTCCTTTGGGGATGAAATTCAAGGAATTATTCCTGCCTAAGTTTTTTTTTTTTTTAAGGGCTTGGGGTGGAGTTCCAGAACAGCTTAGTAAGGTGGGCTGGCTTTTGAGAAAGATATCGTGACTGTTTATGTTTCTTATTATCATCATCCCACAATCCTCTGGGGAGATGGTTCAATAAATCAAGTGTGCAAAGTGTTTGCCGGGCAAGTGTGACGACCTGGGTCTGAATCTCTAGATGCTGGGTTTGGAAGCACAGGCCTGTAATACCATTGCTTGTTGGGAGTGTGGTGGGGCAAAGACAAGGGGGCTTCCAGGGGCTGGAAGAACAGTCAATCTAGTCAAAATGATGTGCTCCAGATTCAGTGAGAGACCTTCTTTGAAAAACAAAGAGGAGAACAATAGGGAATGATTCTAGACAACTTCCGACCTGCACACACAAATAAAGACCCAGGTGAACACACATGAATACAACATACACACACATACAAATCCTAACATGCTATTGTTGTTTTAATGAGTCTCTAAGTTGATGCCTTCAACATCAATTAGGTACATGGACAGAGGGAAGAAAAAAAAGAGATTCTTAGAAGATAAATTTGTAATTCTCTGGCCCAGCAAAAAAAGATGTTCACTGTGCATCAAGGCACAGGAAGAATTAGAAAGAAAAAGAGTAGTCATGGCCTCATCTCAGGTTTTTATTGTTTTTTTCCTACTTATTTCACTTTGAAAAAATCTTTGATAATAACCGCTGGTTTGTTGTTTGTTTTTGCTCTTTTAGGGAGCCCACCACCCAGCTCCCAAGTAAATCACACACGGAGGCTTATTCTTACTTATAAATGGCCGGCCTTAGCTTGGCTTGCTTCTTGCCAGCTTTCCTTAACTTAACTTAGCCCATCTAACTTTTGCCTCTGGGCTTTTCCTGTTCTCTTACTTCTGTAAATTACTCTTATTCCATGGCTTGCTGTGTAGCTGGGTGGCTGGCCCCTGGAGTCCTCCTCCTTCTCTGGCTACTTCTTTCTTCCGTATCTTCTCTCTGCCTGCCAGCCCTGTCTATCCTTTCTTTTGCCCTGCTATTGGCCGTTCAGTTCTTTATTAGACCATCAGGTGTTTTATACAGGCACAGTAACACAGCTTCACAGAGTTAAACAAATGCAACATAAACAGAAGTAACACACCTTAAAATAATATTCTACAACACTGGTCCTTGCATGAAAATATGAAGGATCACAACTTGGTCTCAAGTTCTCCAGAAGACCAAATAAGCTCTCCTCTACCCCGTGTGGCTGGCCACCAGGGAATGCTGACAAATCTTTGTGGCAACACGCCAACAAACCAAGAGCAGAGAGCAGGACTCCACGAGATGCTGGTGACTCCATTTCCACTATTGGCATGGTTCCTTTGTTTGGGAGAGTCTTGGCTCTTGAGTATAGCTTCAAACTGCAGCTTCATTAATCCACTGCATGCCCAGAATCTGTGTGGCACATGAAGTATTTATCCAGATGGTGTGAAGATGGAAGGCAAGGCTGAGACCAGAGGCCACTGTGCTGAAAAGGTCACTCAATGTCTGTACATAATACCCACTGAGGTGTTCTATTGCCTCAGACCCACCTCAGTGGCTTCCAGGATAGAACGAGGTTAACATTTATCCGAGTGAAACACCCGCTGGCATGGACCGGAAACAAATCCTGTCACAGAGGTGTGACTAATTCCTTTTGTCTACCTGACAGTAGTCCCCAAACACCAATCCCAGAATTTTCACAGATTCTCCCCCATCTCACTCATCTTCCAAGCATTCCTCACTGGGGTAAGAAGAAGATAGAGCAACAAGATTACAAATCCTGTTGTATGATTTCTAAATGCTGGAGCTTCTCCAGGGAAGGAAGGTGACCTGCCCACAGGGCAGGTTACTTCAGCTAGTCACAGTCAGGACTAATGAGGCCAAGGTCATGAGCCTGCTTACCCTACAGGCCAATTAGCTTTGATCTGATTCATAGCCACATCCTGTTATCCCTCAGCCAAACAGCTGTTTCAAAGATGGATACTTTGATGACAAAGGGCGCTGGTCCAAAGTAGAAGAGTGTATTCATTCAAATTTATCATGCTATTGCAAAATGACACAAAACATGTTAGGGACATTAAAATTGCATCACTTGGCATTCGTTCCAAAAAGATGAGGAATGACAACCCCAAGCGACATCTCACAGATGTGTGTACAACTTCTAGATTGATTACCAAGCCAAAATTGTCCTGTGTTCAGAGAACCCATTTCTTAAGTAGGCTATCATATCATGAACCCACTTTCCCAATGCAACCATTCCCCAAAGAAAAAGACTTAGCTTAGCAGAGTAAGACTGTTCCACCGGCTCACCTAGCAGGCAAATGGTACTCAGCATGAAGTCCGCCAAATTCACACCCTTCCTCTCTCACCATGGATTTTATAAAAACTAAACTGGATCAGCATTGAGTTGCTGTTTGACCTGAGCATCTTCCACGCTAGTTAGCTACTTTTCTCTCTTATAAACTGGTAGTTCTTCAACCTGGCCCAGTTCCCCCATCACAAATAGATTATTCACTTACACGCCAGCTTCTTTTTATGGTTGGGTTACAGAGTGTGACACAGATGTTTCCCCATTATTCATAAAAACATATAAAATCACAAACTGTCTTTCCTCACCTGTGTGTCTATCTCCTTGTTTTGGAAGTCTCCACCACAATCCACAAAATAATAAATATCTGAAACAGCACATGCAACCAGTATCGGAAGCACATCAAATCTTAGACTTAATCTTGGGAGATCTCTCACTCACATTCACCTTGGCCCAGAATTAACTTAGGGGGCTGCCACACACAATGCCCTAGAGTTAACACTGGGGGTCTTGTTGACGCCTTCAAGTTCAAGCACATATTCAAATGGACTCTCTTTACTCACAGGAGAACAAAGGAGGGTTTTTTTTTTTTCAACACTGCAAATTGTCATCTTAAATCTTTAACACCTCCCCCATAGGTAGCTATTCTGCTCACTTCTGATGGAAGCCCGATATGATAGGAGAGGTGTGGTCCCACTGTTGTCCCAGCCCCTGGCAGGGGTCCCTGGAAGGACTGAAATAAGAATCAACAGGGGGCTCCAGTCCAGCGGTACCAAGTGTACAATTCTGCCAGGAAACAGAATTGTTTCTTTTAGAAATTGCTTCCCCATTTCTGCGCATTTGTTCAAACAAGGCCGGAATATAGACCTCAGGGAATACGGTTAATTTTTGGCAATGACCTAGAAAAGTGTGTTCCACTCCCTCCCAAAAAATGATCAAGAGCTGACCATGTATATCTTGAACCGAAACCCGAGATATGTGATTGAAGCACGGATAACATACATTGGGCTGAGGACAGACAATCTGGAATACGAATGGACGGTATACCCTCTTTCACCCCAGGTTCCCATCTTCCTAACTCCTGCCCCTCTCTACCCACATTTCCTCTGCTTACCTCCATGAAGCGCAGGACATATTATACAAAACAAGGCCACCAAATCTCTTACACCATTCAAAAGTGTATCTAAACATTATCCTTCTTAACTTAATAAAACCTTAGCTTGTATGTAGTTTTCCCCTTACTACTTATTTATGAGGTCACTAAGAAGAGCCCCACTCTGTCAATGTCTCCCTCCCCTGTTCATCTTCAGTACCCCCCTCCTCTTTTCCTTCTTTTCTCTCTGAGAGGATACAGCTTCTTTTCTTTTCTGTAGAATTCCAAACCGAAGCACTGCCAACACCCCTATGCTGCATTCTGCTGATGTCTGTCTGTCCGTTGAGCCTTATGGTGGTTTAACCCTCACTTACAACAAGGTCTCAGGCCTTCCTCTGAGAACAAGATTCCACAGATCCGTCTAAAAGCCACCATGTGGGATGGAAATGGAGCCAAGAATCAATCGATCCTGTTGAGGACGACTGAGCACATTTCATACAAGGGGAGATGGAAAAAACCGGAAGCAAAAGGGATGTTCCCAAACCTGTAAGTTAAAACTATTCTTGGACATATAAAGCGAACCGGAAGTGGTCTGTCCCTCAAGCACCCACTTTCAGATGAAACATTAGCAGAAGGATGGGGTTGTGTGTGTGTGGGGGGGGGGGGTCAGAGTGAGAACAAAGCAGGGGAGGACTGTCATCAAAAGATTGTAAATAACAATTGCCATGGTTATCTTGTTGTCAATTGGATGGGACTGAGAGATGCTGTATTGGTTTTGTTTCCTGTTGCTACAACTCCATATCCTGAAAAAGGCACCTTGGACAAGAAAGGGTTATTCTCATTCACAATTCCAGGTTGCATTCTATCACTGAGAGTGCCGGCGGCGACAGGAACTTGGAACCGTTGGTGACATAGACAGTCAAGAGCAGAGAGCATGCCTGCATATTCCTGCTCTGTTCACTTTCTCCTCTTTTATATCGTGAGGCCCCAACCCCTAGGAATACTGACTGCTTACAGGCTGGGTTGTCCCACCTCAATTAACATCATGGAGATCATCTCCTGCAGATATACACCCACAGGCCAGTCTGACCTGGACAGTCCCTCCTGAGACTCTCTCCAGGAAGAGTCTAGATTGTATCAAGTTGACAATGAAAACTAACCTAACCATCACAGATGCCTGGGGATTAGGTGAAGCACAGCCTGGAGGTATCTACAAACGGGATTTCCAGAAAAGATTATTTACTAGAGGGGATGTCCTGAAGGTGGGTGTCACTATCCCACAGGCTCGGGGCATGAATAAAATCAAAGAAAAAGAGAAACTTTACTGTGTAGGCACTGCCTGTTTGCTTCCTGGCCACCATGAGGTGAGCATCTCTGCTACTACATCCTGCCCACCACAATGGCATCCTGCCCACCACAATAACATCCTGCCCACCACAATGATATCCTCCCCACTGTGATGGACTATACCCTTGACATGGTGAACAAAACAAATCTTCCTCCCTCCAGGAAGGCATAATGGCAAAAACAAACCCAAAAGAAAACAAAACAAAACCTAGTAGAATGATGAAAAGCATACTCTCAGATTAGAAGAGAATGGCCAGGAACTGTCTCATAATTAGATTTTGTAGAGCTTAGTCTTTTGGAATCTTATAGGATTGTAGAGACTCAGACTATGAAACAATAGTTAGAAATTAGGCTATAATGATGTTATTCTGCAACGTCGGACAAGTCACAAGCTCAGATCATCAGTTTTTTTTTATCAACTCCCTCCCGAGGAGTCACAGGCGAGGTCACCAGATGGTTAGCTGTATACCGAATTGTCTGGCCCGTTTATTTTCCATTTTGAAACCCTGTGTAACGGCCCTGCACTTGAACATGATCAGATATTGCAAATGACTGTCATTAGAATGTAATCATCCTTCCTCTCTGCCCCAGCGCAACTGTGCTCCCAACGCCAGTGTCCTGATGCCGTATGATAATGCCATTGGCTTTGTTAAGAAGAAACATCTCTCAGATTGCAGAACCACTTACTAGTTTCAACAACTCAAGAGCAAGTTCGCAAACACAATCCAGCTCATGTAAGAGGACAACCAGCAGTCTACGGAAAAAAGTTGAACTTTGCATTACAAAGCTCATCTGCCTCCAGGTTAGGTTCCGAACAACTATCTCCAGGTCTGCTTCTAAGTCCAACCAGTCCTCAGGAAGGCCTCCACCAACGCCTTCCGCTGATGACAAGGAGAACCACGGCGCTTTGGCTCAGACCAGCTTCACTAGTTCACTGACTGAAAATATAGAGGGACCAAACTTCTATGCTGATTTTATTCACACGATGTAACATACACTTCTGTCTGCTGGGGAAAAAAGCAGCAACAATGATACCAGACTCCCAAGAAAACATGCCATTCCACCAGACCCAGACTTGGAATTACTGGGTCCTAAGTGTGGACAACTTAAATACAAAAAGTGAGGCCGGTGAGATGAGCGGGTGTGGATGCTTGCCCTCCAGCCTGGAACGCAAAGGAGGAAGGACAGACAGACTCTGCAAGGTGTCCTCTCGCCTGCACACATGCTCTGTGGTCTGAGCTCCCACACATATAAAATAATAATAATAATAATAATAATAATAATAATAATAATAATCATTATTTTTTGACTTTGTTGTTTTGTTGATTTTTGTTTTTGTTTTGAGCTTTTTGGGTTTTTTTGTTTGGTTGGTTAGTTAGTTTTTTTTCTTCCTTTTTTTTTTTTTTTGGTGTTTTGTTTTTTGGTTTTGGTTTTTTGAGACAGGATTTCTCTGTGGGAACTCATTTTGTAGACCAAACTGACCTCAAACTCACAGAGATTGCCTTGTTCTGCCTCCTGAGTGCTGGGATTAGAGGCATGTACCACCACACCTGGCATAATAATAAATTTTTAAAATCAGCTTAGGTGTCTGGAGAGATGGTTCAGTGGCTAAGAGCAAGCACTGCTCTTGCAGAGGACCTGAGTTCAATTTTCAGTACCCATGTCAATGGCTCACAGCAAACTCCACCTCCAGGGGCATCTGATTTGTCTGGCCTCCATAGGCACCAGCACTCCTGTACACACGTACACACACACACACACACACACACACACACACACAGAGAGAGAGAGAGAGAGAGAGAGAGAGAGAGAGAGAGAAACAGACAGACAGATAGACAGATAGAAAGATAAAAAGTAAAAACGATGTTTTAAAAAGTGATATCTCACCAACAGCAGCAGATAGGGATGGGTCCTTGACATTTTTGTAGCCAAAATCTGCCCCAGAGGTAGGAAGCATGTATGAGCAGCCATGATCTGGCCCTCCTCACCCCTGCTCTCCATCTCTGCTGAGCTGCTCTGCATTCTCCTGTCTCTCTCTGACCTGCATGCATGCTCTTTTGGTGAGGATCTCACCCACCCTATGCATTCTCCAGGTCAGTTTCCATATCACTACTCCTAAACACCATCCATTACTCTTTTCCTTTTATAATCCCCTACATTCAGATTAAATGTGCTCTGTCCCCTTGCAACCATGTATTTCCTTTTAATTGCACAGGAATACTGGTATTAAATAAGTAAGTCTGTATTCCCACTAAACTGGAGACTCCAAGGCAGAGATGTGTTAGTATTGATGCTCATGAGAGCTGACTGACAAGCATAACTCAATATAAATGGAATGACTCAATTTACTATCCTCCAGTCACTAAAGTAGTAATTCATCTTAGATGTGTTCTCTAATAATATATGTCTTTACAGTTCATTATTTTAATAGTTTAATCTTTAGATATGTAAAAGACAGGGAACACAAATATATAAAATCATATTCATATTGCCACTACCTGGAATTAACAAATGTCAATACTTCCTCACATTACTTCAGTTTATTAAAGATTATTTTCAGGAAGCTGGAAAGATGTCTCACTTGTTAAAAGCACATTCTGCTCTTGCAGGGGACCTGAATTCAGTTCCTGGCACCACCTTCAGATAGCCCACAACCACCTATAACTCCAGCTTCCGGGTATCCAACACCCTCTTCTGGCCTTCATAACTTCCTGCAGCCATATACACACACCCACACATACATCACACAATTAAAAGTGAAATATGGCCGGGCAGTGGTGATGCACACCTTTAATCCCAGCACTTGGGAGGCAGAGCCAGGTAGATCTCTGTGAGTTCGAGGCCAGCCTGGTCTACAAAGCGAGCTCCAGGACAGGCACCAAAACTACACAGAGAAACTCTGTCTCAAAAAACAAACAAACAAAACAAACAAACAAACAAAATTAAATAAAAGTGAAATATGTCTTGAAAAAAATTTAAAGACTTTTCAAAGAACCAAAATACCAATGGTTTTGTGGTCAATCTGAATGAACTAGAGTAGAGAAAAATTGGGAGCAATATTTTTTTAATTTCTATTTTATGTGCATTGGTGTTTTGCCATGGGTGGTCGGGTCCCCTGGAACTGGAATTACAGACAATTGTCAGCTGTCATGTGGGTGCTGGGAATTGAACCCGGGTCCTCTGAAGGAGCAGTCAGTGCTCTTAACCACTGAGTCAACTCTCCAGCCCTAGGAACAATATTATTGAGCCTGTGCTGTGTGCTAGCCTTTGTCTAAATGTATGTGTACACTGTATGTTCAATCTTCCTATAAGGGTATTAATGCACACATCTAGATTTTTTTAAAGCTGAGACTTGAAGGATTAACTCCTGTCCAAGGTTTTCACAGCCAGGAAATGTCAGGGCCACATTTAAACCTATTGTGCTCATATGAAACTCCGTGGTTCTTTCCTCTTCATTCCTGACATACCGAGTTCTGTCAATGTTTGGAAGCAGCATGAGCTTTCTGAGCCAGAGAATGTGCCTTCACACATGTTACTCATCCATTCACTTAACATATCAATGAAGTGCCTACTATGGGCTGTGCACTGCTATTGCTCATAAATGTGCAGAAAATTAAGTTAAACAGAGCACGACATGCACAAGCATTCTGCCAAATAAGGCTGAGCTGAAGAATAGGAAGCGAGGAAGTAATATGAGTCCACGGAATTTCTCCATTGCAAAAAATATATCTGCACATATATATTATTATATGCATCAAAGCAAATCAAGATAAGCAGCAGCAAAGGCTGAACCCACCCCCTGGCTAAGGTGACAGATGACAAACTACTAACTACATGACTCCTGGAATCTTTTCCACGGTCCTGCAAGGACTAGAATTTATGCTTGCAGTGTGGGAAGACTTTATAAGGAAACTATATATTTTGTTTACACAATAAAACAAAGTGTGACATGCAGGGATGAACACTTCGGCCTGTTCCTGTGTCTTCCCAGTCCTCTCCTCCAGGTCGTGTGGCTCTGAGGTTTGGGTCTAGCCCCGCAAAGCCTTGGCATTTCTCTCCTGAACTCCTTGCTTACTGCAGAAAATGGCTGCCGCCTCCAACCACTCAGAGCTTACTGGTCTTCATGGGCATGCTTTATACCATGGGTTTTCCTACACTGTTCCATTGAACCCCTCATGTGATTGCCCTTGGAATTTCACACTTCATTTGTGACAACAGTGTTTGCAGTTTGAACTTCTCTCGGTAAATGGTAATGCTTCTGGACACCCATTTGGATCCCTGACTCTTTTTGCCTCCTCAAATTTCCTGCATTCCCAATTATTCCTTAAAAACAATTTTTCCTCCTACCCTGATAAAGTGCATGATTCCCCCATCACAACGTTCCAGTCTCTGTTTCTGCCATTTTTAACTGCCTTGGCCAACTTTACTTTGAAACAATTCAGATTTGTTCTGGCACGGTGTTTATCTTACTGGAAATGAGTGTTGGAGGCAACAATGAGCGGGTTTGTAAGCTCAGCCGCCCATTGGGTAAACAAGAGTGGGAGGAGCCCTCTGCTGACTGAAGACTTCATCAGCTGTTTGGTTCTGTCTCTGTTTCTACTACGTACATACGTTGTTGATTCTCGGAAATCCAGTCAATTTGTAATGTTTCCTATTATGGGTGAGGCCAAGCCCCACAGTGAAACCCTCGGCTGAGCCCTGGGTCTGCTCTTTTATGATGTCAGAGAAATCACTTCCAATCCCGAGAGACGGTAACTGTCACTTTGACACACCAGAGAAGTCACTCATCTGTCTGTGGCCTTGTTCATGTCTTCACTGTTTGTTGGTTCATTCAACAAACATCTCAACATTATAACGACACAGCTGTGAGGAAAACGGTGTGCAGTGCTTCAGCCTAGGAACTAGTCACATAGAACAGGCATCAAAGAAGCGAATGGTACTTTAATACAAAAGACGTGCATTAAAGAAATGTGGGCCAGGGAGAGGAACAGGGCGTGGGGAGGGGAGGAGAAGAGAAAAAGGAAAGGAGAAAGAGAATGCTGTACTCTGGACATGAAACATCCCCCTCAGGCTCATGTTCTCCAGCTGTGGAACTACTTTGAAAGGTCACAGATTCGAACCTTTGGGAGGTGGACCCTAGCTTGAGGAAGTGTGTCACTGGAGGGTGGACCTTGAGGGTTGTAGGCAAGCCCCACTTCCTGCCCCAGCTGACTCCTCGCTGCTTCCTGCCTGCAGAGGTGATGTTGACCAGCTGCCTAACTCTTGGGCTGCCACAGTCAACAAACCACATCCCTGTCACCATGCTCTCCCACCCCGCCCCCCCGAACCTTGATGCACTGTGTCTCCCCAAACTATGGGCCAAAACATCTTTCTTCTCTAAAGTTGCTTCTTTCAAGGAACTAATACGGAAAGAGAGGAAAGAGGGAAGGAGGGCAAGGGCACGCCTCCTTTGCTGAGACAGGGTAACAGCTGAGTGCTGAGATACAGGCACCACAAGGGGTGGGCATTACAGGGGACGGGGGAACCCCAGGGTCTAAGTGATGAACCAGCATTCAGTAGAGAGACCAGCATGGCGTGCAGAGGTATATAGTGTTGCCAGTGAGGAGCAATGTCTGGAAGAATGTTCACCCTTACTCATGAGTGTTCTTCCTTACCCGCACTCGCCCAAAACTTTACCTATCTGAAATTTTCTTCATTGACAAAGTTTTCTAAGATTGCTGGAGCAGCCATTCTCATCAAGAAAACCAGGCGAATACACTGGGTGCCAGATTACAGGGGAAGGGAGTTAGTGAAGGTGTGCAGACACTATCATACCTGAGCCTGAGGAGAATGGGATCCATCGGCACCAGCTACTCACTGTGGTGCGGAGAGTACAACCTTTCCAAGTTCTTACCCAATATCTGTAAGGCAGAGACAAATTTAAATAACGGCATCCCTGCCACACATCTGCCACTTCTGAGGAAGGACAAGTCAGGACAGAACTGGCTGACTTACTTATTTACCTACTTTCCAAAATGTCTACAGGAAACCGGTTGCTCTGTAAGGCCCCTCACCCCATGCCCGGCCTCTTCACGGCCTCATATCCAGAGTGCCCTGGCACAATGGACTTCCTGGCAAGCGCAAGGAGATCCTGACTTTACTGCAGACACACTGTAAGAAGCACACCTTTAATCCCAGCACTCAAGTGGATCTCTGAGTTCGAGGCCAGCCTGGTCTACAGAGTGAGTTCCAGGACAGCCGGTAGATGCACAGGGAAACTCAGTCTGGGGCCGGGGGGGGGGGGGGAGGGGAGGAAAAGAAAAGAAACAGAGTGCTGAGAAAATTGTTTCAAAACCTTTTTCTTAGAGACTGAAGACATTAAAAAAAGAATTATTTTAATAAACTGGTTGCCATGCCCCGCCTCACTCCATGTCTTTTATTTAAAATAAATGTACTGGGATTTCTTTTGTTTTTTACATGAAAATACAAAGACATGTCCATGCCTGGTGTAGTGAAGGCAAGACTCACTCCAGGCAGGGGGGCCCAGCAGAGCAGGCTAAACTGACCACAAAAGTCTAAGATGGTTTATCGGAGAAAGCCCTCTGCATGAGATGCTGGGTCAGCATGTCCTAGAGGGGTTTGCCTTTTCCCATTTAAATGCCTGTCACCTGGGCAACCGAAATCAGCAGCCAGGATAAAATAAGGTTATAAACCACAGTGGAGAGAACCCATCTTCTTGAATTCAAGAACAATGCCTCGAGAAACACACTACTAAAGCTGGAGAGAAAGAAGGCCCAGCGGTTCTGACACACCCACATCTGGTTTGCCCCCAGCCCTAAGATAGCTTGTGTGTCTCAAGACAGTGCTGTGTAACTGGGTCCTGTTGTCGTCCTGAAAGATGGTCCTCAGGAACCGTAGGAAGGCTTCGCTCACCAGACACAGACAAAGGTGCAGCCAGGTTCAATGCAACAGGCATTTAAAACAGAAGTGATCCGGACTACAAGAATTTCCAGAATCTAGGAGACATTTTGAGTTTGAGCAGTTGTCATACACTGGGATGGCTAGTGTGGTGTGCCCATGTGCTTTCCAGTTTTAAATACGGTTTGGCCCCTCTGAAAGTCAAGGTAGAGTTTAATCC
>CABHPR010126068.1:22168-35792 GCA_902168415.1 Peromyscus melanophrys | reverse complement strand
TCTCTCCCTTTCTCTCCATGCCTGAATCTCTTAAAACATATTGTCTTTGCTTCAAAACAAAACAAAACTAAAAAGAGTTCTTAGATCATGTTACTAATGTGTCTACAGTGAGAAAAGGAACACAAGGGACAAACAGAACCAGACAATTCAGAATGATTCCTTTCCAGTGTATGAATTATGAAATGATTCAAGTCTTTAGAAAACTGCCTATCAACTTCACTAAGTTTTACTCTTTGGTCTACATCTAAGTGAAATGAAAGAATATATTTGCATGGAAACTCTAAATAAATATTCGCAGTATCTTTCTCTAAACACCCTAAAATAGGAACTATGCAATTGTTTATTAAATGATCCATGGACAGGTAATGAAGCTTTTGCTCTACAGCAATACTATGGAATGTAATTTGGCACTGAAGAATGAAGTACTACCAATTATTAAAATACAAATGATCACTGAAAAATCTGGCTATAGGAAAAATGCCATTTTCAGAATACCATTTTTTTTTATGACTGCACTCATATGAAATGTCTAGAATAAGCAAACCTCTAGGGACAGAAAGTATATTAGTGATTGTCCAGTGCTTGGTAGATCAAGAATGATAAGTTGTAACATGTAAGGTAATAAGCAAGGAATAATATGTGAGGCAATGAAATTTCTTAAACTTAGTTGTGATGGGTACAAAATCTGTGACTATATTAAATATAACTCTTATATCCTAAAGGAGGGCATTGTGTGTTATATATGAATTATATCCAAATAAAGCTATTATTAAGTATGCACACAATCACAAATGCACACACACATACAAAAATCACACATATACACACATGTACACTCATACACAGTGAAGATATACATGCATACATGCAAATTCACACATACATACACATACACAAGCAGAAGGATCAGCTGTCAAAAGGAGGAAGGAAGGTGGAGAGATTGAAACCTATGTATCAATTGTGCTGATACTTATTAAGGTGAGCAAATTTGCCAAAACTCATTGAAATGTATATAAATTAATTCACTATGACATTGATTTTTTTAAGTCTCAGAATAAAAGAAAAATAATCTAATTAAAAATGGGCAAAAGATTTGGAGTGACAGAAGATACACAGATGGTAATAAACACGTGGAAAGACCCTCAATTAGTGAATGAATAAATCTACTTAACGGAGTCAGGAAGCCTCAGTGGAGGAAATGCTTCTGAACTTGCTCTGCAAATCTGAGAACTTGGTCACACCAGATAGAGACAAAGTAGTCAAATCTAACTGAACATTGAAAAAAAAATACAACCCGAGTAAAATTAGTTAATCTTTGTGTCTTAGCAAAGGATAGAGTGATACCACAAAGGCGCACCACTTCCTGTGAGAATTGCTGAGATGAAAATGATCAGCTGGTAGTTGGACAAGGTGGGGTTGTAGGGCTGGGCTCCCCAGAGCTTCTGCAGAGTATATGCATACTAAGGGCTCCTTAGCCGATGGAGGGCAGGCAGTACTAGGCTCCTGCAAGCAGATGGAGGGCATAAGGGTACTGAAGCCCCAAAGTTGACTGTGCTGATGGCTTCAGCACAGACCAGTCACTCACTTTATTGTAGTTTCTTGAGCAAATCTCCACTACCTAACCTAGCTATTCCATTCAACAGAAATGAAATGTCCACAGGAATGTCCACAGGAAGACTAGTATAAAAACACTCAGCAGCTTTATTTGTGATTGTGCAAAACTGGCAAGAATCCAAATGCCCATCAACAAGTAGACAGGTAAACACTGCCGGCATTTGATGTTTGGCTATACAATGATATGAAGTCCATATGGCCAGAGTCCATGTCTCTGAAAAATGTTAGGAAATGCAAACAAACTCAGAGCAACAGAAAACAGACATTGGTTGCCTAGGGAGCAGGGATGGCAAGTATGTAGTGGGTACAAGAAAAATTTGGGGGGAAATAGATATGTTTGTTATCTTGATTGTGGTGATAATTTTATGGATGTATACATATGTCAGGCCTTATCAAATTGCATACTTTAAATATGCGTAGTTTATTGTATGTCAATTATACCTCAATAAAACTGTAAAAACAAAGATAATCCATTTAAAGTTCCTGGTTTGCAGTAACAGCTTGTTTTCTCTAATTGCTCCCTGGCTCCAGACAATAAAATTATAGACAGAAAACTCCCACCTGGATGGAGAGGCCTTTGAGACACTGTGCTAAATGGTTCTTGGGTGGCACTTTCTCCCCAAAATATTTTTTTTTGAGACAGGGTTTCTCTGTGTAGCTTTGCTCCTTTCCTGGAGCTCACTTGGTAGCCCAGGCTGGCCTTGAACTCACAGAGATCCGCCTGCCTCTGCCTCCCAAGTGCTGGGATTAAAGGCGTGCGCCACCAACGCCCGGCCCCAAAATATTTTGTTAGGGGAAGGGGTCAGCAATGGCCCCTCTGTGTCTGCAAGCATGGCTATTGTCAAGCCAGTTGTCTATCCTCTTTCCTTTATTGTTTTCCTCTCCTTGTTTCCCTTCTTTTCTTTTACAGTGATGGGAATTGACTCCAGGGTCTAGTGCATTCCAGGCAAGTTTTCTACCACCTAGCTATGTTCCTATTTTCAGAATGTCTCTTGCCTCACATGAGACTCTCTTGGGGTCTTGGCTTACAGGATTATTTCACTACTATTGATTTTGTTGTGAATTTTCTTATGGCCACCAACACAGATTAAAGCATCCATGGAACTCAAAACAACTCTACCCATATTTTTCCATATGGAGTGTATTGAGGCATGGCACACATTGTCTACAAAGAGAAAAGGAAACCGAGAGGCATGGGAAAGAGCCCAAGCCTATAAGGGTCTCCTAATACATAAGATGCTAATGGCTATATCCAGTGGTGGGATGGGATTCAGATGAGGGACTTACAGAGACTGACATGGGGATTTACAGAGACAAATGCATCCTGATTCCCCACTTTGAGTTTTGTGGCCCCATCCTGACACCCTGGCTCTTTTCCTTTGCTGTCACCAGATCCATCTAGTGGCAGAAGGTAAAGTATTTCCTTGCTGGCCAACTGCTTGTTGTGGGGACCTAGAAGACCAGACAGATTCCAAGCCACCAGGCATCCAACAGGGCTGGCATTTTCTGCTAGCCTGAGCTTCTACTCTTCCAAAGGTCTACATTTGAGCCTACAGTTCGGATTTACTTCCGTGTGGCACAAAACAGTCACTTAGAGCTGCAAATATGTGAGCTGTATAAGGAGGAAGGAGAGCAGAGGCAGACACAAAGTCTCATATCAGGAGGTTTTGTGTTATTGCTATGCCCTTCCTGAAGTTCTTGGGTAGCTTTTGTGTCCTTAGCAGGTGTATCAGAAGCCAGGGAGCCATTTTGATGGGATGGTATGTAGATGCAAAAGGAACCCTTATAAAGCATGTGACTGTGGTCCTGCAGATGCCTTACAACCCAATGCTGCTATTGGAGGATGCCCCTCAGTACCAGGCCAGGCAGAATAGGCCTGCAAAGTTACCAAACCTGCATCCAGAAGGGAATATGATACAAGCAGCTATCCAGCCCTCAGAGTCTGAGGACTACAGCTTTAGGCCAGGACTACATTTGCTGCTTCAGGTTGTGAAAACATTTGCTCACTCAAAGCCTATTTAAAAACAGGAACAGTGATAATAACAATGCCTGCCTTTTCAGGATTGATGGGAGGTCCAAAGGAAATAGTTTGGTGGTGGTAGCTCATGGCCTTTAATCCCAACACTTGAGAGGCAGAGACAGGTGAATCTCTGAGTTCGAGGCCAGCCTGGTTTACAGAGAAAGTTCCAGGACAACCAGGGCTACACAGAGGAACCCTGTCTTGAAAAACCAACCAAACAAACAAACAAATACAGGAGGCAAAACATTGGCTAAGGAAAAGAATCTTTAGCTGCCAAAGCTGTATCCTTGGGCATACAAACCAAATGCAAGTCAGGTTGTGGTAAAAGACAAAAAAAACAACAAGCAACAACAACAACAACAACAACAACAGACCACACCCTCAGTGACCAGAGACTTTCTTTCAGATGTAAACCATAGAGAACAACCAGGACTAGTCAAGATTGCCTTGCTTCCCTGTTTCACCTCAATAGAATGAAATGTGCACTGGACAAAAAAGGAGGGCTTGACCTCAAACTAAACAAAAATCTGCTGCTTCCAGGTATCAAAATGACTTCTATGAAAGTGGGCACTCTAGACACTGGGATTTTTTTTTTTGTCAGAAATAGGGGGAGATAGTCACTGGGATACTATGATGCTCTTGTTGGGATGTTTTCTTCTTTGCCAAAGAAAATGTCTCTTTATAGCACCAGATACATGAATCATTCATGAGACTTTTCTTGAGAGCACGGGACAGTTATACAACCATTCCCTTCCTACTCTAAAAACCACGGTGAGATCAGTTCTTTAAAGTTAGAGTCTGAGTGCAAAAGAGGAAGCCCCTGGGTGCCTTGTAAACTGGCATCTTCTTCAACCTCCTGCAGAGCTTTTTATCCCACATTTACCTGTTGGCCTCTCCTCATGGTTGTTTATAGCCTAACAATGGGCAGGGGTGTAGCTAGAGTTTTCCTGCCGGGCCCACAGTCAGGACAAATCTCTGTCACCCGCCAGTCCCACAGCCGCTCAGACCCAACCAAGTAAACATAGAGACTTATATTGTTTACAAACTGTTTGGCCGTGGCAGGCTTCTTGCTAACTGTTCTTATATCTTAAATTAATCTATTTCTATAAATCTATACCTTGCCACATGGCTTGTGGCTTACCGGCATCTTTACATGCTGTTTGTCATGGTGGTGGCTGGCAGTGTCTCCTCAGCCTTCCACTTCCCAGAATTCTCTCCTCCTTGTCCCGCCTATACTTCTTCCTGCCTGACCACTGGCTAATCAGTGTTTTATTCATTGACCAATAAGCAACATGTTTGACATACAGACCATCCCACAGCACAGGGGACATCTCTGGCCTTGACCATGTCGCCTGATTTTACTAGTCCTTTAATACAATGACATTATTTCCATTGCTGGTTGCCTTCATTGGGTATTCCCTGGACTTTTGTTCATTTTGGGTATCTTCTTCCTTCCTTTGAACATCCAAACATAGAACATAGAAAATGTTGGGTGGGAGGAAGCATCCCTATTCATCAATGCTGTTGATGCCTGCCTTTGAATTTCTATTAGTTAATGAATGAGGTTTAATGTGCAGAGGGGAGTGTCTGACACTTACTGAACATCATTGGTGCATTTATCTATCTCTATCATTACACCTGAAAAATACAACCTTGGTGCATAATTCTCAAATGACTTTGTGATATCTTGGTCTAGTATGTTTCTTAAGGTTGCTGATTTTTTTTTCCTTGTACAATGTGGAGATAGCTTACCGGGATGCAGGGGTGGTATAGATAGGACTAGTTTAACTATGTGTGTGCAGGGATTTGGGCTTTCCCACCCTTTCTAGATGCATTGTTTGGAGGTCATCCTCTGACCCATGTTGTACAGTGGCTAGAGCATAGTAAGTACCTGATGCATGGAAAGAGCTAGACTTGTTGCAATTGTCCTTGGGAACCTAGTCCAGGCCAGGGCCCTGCCCAGGACCCTAGTGGAGCCTTTTCAATAGGCTCATGTTCCAGGAAGACATAAATTACTGCCCCAGAAGAGCACAGGGACATAACCTCCTTAACCCTGTCTGGAGCCTACTCTAGGAGGCATTGTTCCTTCACCTGATTGCTTGATGCTGGGTAGGCATTTTGTACTAATTCTCTTCTCTGTTATGAATCTTTTGTTTAATATGCATTGGCCATTGTGACACCAAGTTCTCTCTTTTGAACAATGCTTCCTATAATTCAGATCAACTTCTCTGCTATTCTCTTATGTGTCTTTCATCACAACTGGGTCACCAGCATGTAAGGACTACCAGCATTTCCACTTTATAGATATACAGAGAGGCATACATGTATCTAATATCACACAGCAGAGAAGCAGCAGAATTGAAACTAAAATTTAGAATTTGGTCTTTCTTGGTCTTCAGAATGACAGTTTTCATCACTGAATAGTTTGCCACAAAAAGTAGCAGATGTGGGGGCAGGAGGGAAGGAACCAGCCCCAGGTTGCTGAATCCCAGGGTTTCTGGGGAAGAGCTCTTAGAGACAGCTGAGGGATGCAGCAGGAAGCCCACACTACCAGGGCTAAGATGACAACACAGCAGACATGCAAAAAGACCTCACCAACTAAATGAGCAAAGGAATGAATGTATCTGAGAGAACTATATGTATTAGCCCCCTTTCTGAGGATGGGCACATATGTTTACAATCAGTTTACTCACCTTAAATAAAAGGAATTGGCACCAAAATCAGCTGCTCTGTGACATAACCCCTGGGGTAATCAGACAATGCATGAAAACACAGGGCCTGAGTCTAATGTATATGGACCAGAGATGCCTCAAACATCCTACAAGACATAGCTCCCTCAATGAAGAATCATCCAGCCTGAAAGTCAGTATAGCTGGGTTGAAGGACTCACTCTGAAGAGTCAACAGGCTCACACTTGACCACATTCAGTGTGGACAACCATTTTGCCACTGGTCTTTTTATGGGGTGTTGACTACTAAGCCATGATGTTCTTAAGAAAAAGAGAAGGACCTCAATAAATGTACTGATTTAAACAATGGCTCAGCCAACCTTCTTCCTTTCCTACAAAATGGGCCTACTCTTCTGTGGGTTATAAGGAAGTGATGGAGTCAGTGAGGGTGACACTGCATGGGAAGCTTCTCCCAGTGTTAGAACATAAGAACTGAAATAGTGATGCTGAGAACAGCGTGCTTCACTAAAAGCCAGAAAGCTTGCTTGAGAGCTGGAACGTACTTAGAGATTATGAAGTCGGGTTCCTTTCACACTTGGGGAAACCCCATCTTGAGTCTTATGAATATGTTGAGACCCAAGCCAAGCAGGTGAGTAAGTACCAAAAGGATGCTGCTGTGTCTGGCCTATTTGAACAGAGTCAACTCAGTGTTTAGAGCTAGGTCAGTTGAGGCAGGGAGATGTCTGGGAAATACTGTATTGAGAGAAGTGAGTTCTTTGGTATGATCTTGGCAAAAAAGATCTCTTCCTACTGACAAGTGACCCAAAGTTTACCCTATCTTAAATGTCTTCATTACCTTCAAGTTTATATGTACAATATTCTTTTTCCTTTTTCCCGAATCATTCTTCCTATAACAGTTTCACCTCTATTTCTGTAAATCATTTCTGGACTGGAGTGTACACACACACACACACACACACACACACACACACACACACATCCCTCAAATAGAACACATCTCTGCACACTGCAAGCTGTTTTTATGCTTTGCACGTATTTCTGTTGAACAGTAACCTGTATCATGTTTGGCTTTGTGGAAAACAATAAATAACATCCTTTTCTTCCCCTATTGAATGCAGAATCAATTGAGAAATGAGACACAGTTGTCAAACACATGGAAATACAAATATAAACTTTATTGGCAAAATTTATTGTAGAATATGGTTCAGTTCTACAGCCAAGTGCAGATCCCTCAGAATTTTCTCCAGTGTCAAACTCACCTACCCAGCAGCACACAGATTAGAGCATGTTGCAGAAGGCTGAGTGAGATGACGGAGAGACAAGGTCTCTACTGTTTTCATCCAGGAAGTTGGTAACTTTTTTCCTTCCTTTGGGACTAAATATTTCAAAGTTGACATCAAAATAGAGAATCTGGTAGATTCCAGGAAGCTTTGAGGCATGGTACTATATGAGCTTTGTTTGCTCAACTCCAAGTTCAGTGTCTGGTACATAGCAGGTCTGCTCAATGAATGACATTAGACATACTCTGTGTTTCTCTTCTGCCTCATTTCATTCCTTTTAAACAGAAGGTTACTGCTTAGCATCCCAGGTTCTGTACCACCCATGTATGCTATTCAAATCAATATAACAGTGGCCTTGGAAGTGGCTCCATTTCATCTTCTGCAGGGAAAACACCCTGAGATATTTGGTAACCTGTATGGTTATTCATCAGCCAGCAAGTTTTGGAAAAGCCAGATTCAATACTGTCTCACCCTTCCATGGTGTGCTGTGAAGCATTCCACTCTGACTTATAGCTCTCTCTTTTCTTATCTCACCCCTCAAATTCTCAGGCAGTCCTGACCAAGATAGTGACCTTGAACAGACTTAATTATTCATCCAGTTAATTTGTGATTTTAACATTTACCTGGGTTCAGTTGGTCACTATGGGCATTGTTCTAGCTGAACTATGGCAGGGTGCTGTTATGGAAGGCAACCTCAGACAATATATAGGCCCTATACAACAGATCACTTCCGTTTTTCAGAGCCCTCTTTCAAAGTTTCCACCTGTTCAAGACCATCTTTAGGTTGAGCGACGTGCCCTGAACTTAGTACTACTGGGCAACTGTGTCTCAATGAGGACTTATTCCCAAGTATTAGTGGTTGATCGTGCACCACCTTTATTCTTTACCGGGATGTTAGGCATGGCTGGTTAGGACCTCATTGTCCCCTCTTGGAAAATCCAGGAGCTTACCTAGACCTTAGACTCTGTGTCCACCTGTCCCATCTGTCATTCCAGAACTGGCTTCTGGGGCAGGGTTCCAGGGTCTCTATGAGCTTTGGTGAGGACTTTGGTGAGATTCTAACACATTCTTTTCTTTCTTCTCTCACAGAGAATCACTTCTCATGGCCAAGACCCACCATTCATGAGGGAGGTGGGGCAGGCAGGTTTCATAAATTTCCTCTTTGTCATATGAAGACACTGAGCATGAAGGGCTGGGAAGCTTGTCTGAGACCCCGTCGGGCAATTGCTCTAGAAAGAAAATAAGGGTGTGCCATCTCAAGCTCAGTTCTTTCTCGTCACTGTGTAGCCAGAGTCTCCTTCCTGGTCTCTGTGAGCCCCAGTCTCTTTATTAAATCAGAAAGATATCAAATGAGAGGAAAGAAAGAACACAGAAATGACAAAAATCGTTCTCAATTCAACATAGTGCTAATCTGACATGACAAGGCCAAGTCCATATTTCTACGGTGCCAATTACTTAAAGGGCACCAATGCCATGGCACCATTAAAGCAATAGCAGAGATGGATTGTAGGACACTGTGGATCAATGTGCTAAGTGTTGTTCAACTTGTTCAATGAAATAAAGCATTGGATCATTAACCTTACCAATGTCAATGTGTTGTCACTATCAAATTCCACTAAATGGAAGGCCACAGCCCTCATTAAAGGTGTACTTGGAGGCAGCTACTGTATTAATACCTTATTGGCTGATGGTGAAGGGGGAGACACTTCAGGACAGGACAGAGAAGCTGGACTAGAGCTAAGGACACTTGACAGAGAGTGACAGGTACAGATGTAGAGATGTGGGCTGGATCAGGAATGGTAGCAGCAAAATAAGGAATGTATAGAGCTATGTGAGCCTTTGCTTCTACCACAGACCACTCTGAAGTGGGCAGACACTGCAGATGAAAGTTTGTTAAGTAAACTTAAAGAGGATGTCTTCTTGGCTCAGACAGGGTTAAATGACCATTGCTTTTCTTTAATTCAGTTCATAACCTTTAAGCCTGAGAGACAGCCTACACAGGAAGCTGGGAATGGGCTTCCTCTGGTAAAAGCTCATGAATGACATTTGGTACTGGTGGTCAGGACTGGGAATCAGGAGACTTAAGGTCCTTCTACTTCTGCTGCCTTTAGTAAGGCTTTAGCCAGGCCTTTCTACTCTGAGGCTCAGTTTCCTTATATGTAGAACAATGAGCTTGGAAGAATGTGTCAGTGATTCCCAAGCAAGCTTTTTTCCCCCTCTGGGTCTTAAGCATCTTGAGGTAGGGACCCCTGAGGGGAAACCATGATAGACAAAAGAAGGAATCTGACCCTCCCCATCTGCCTTGAGCTGCTCTTCTTCATGCACTATGTATTAAGATGCACATGACATTTCATTAGGAAAAAATGATCCCACTGCTTTTCAAAAACAACAACAATAACAATAACAACAACAAAAAACCAAGTAAACAAATGAATTTGGAGCAAACACCCTGGATCATGAAATCCCAGTCATTTAATAATTTTTGACACCGAATTTTCCTCTTTCCAGGTGACTCTAGGTTTATGTCAAGTTGACAGCTAACTATGTATAGCCTGAACTCCTCTCTTCATCAGCTGAGTTGCTTTGTTGTACTCTTAGTAGAAGACTGCATCCTGACAAATGTTACTGCTTCAGGAAGGCTCATGCTAGTTTGAAGTTTATGTGCTTGCCTTTCAGAAGCCCTTTCCATAGTGGCTTCTTGTCCCTCTCTGCCTGCCCCAGATTGTTGACAAGTTACCTCATTTGAACTGCTGTCAACTCATCTTTTGCCCCTGTTGGACTCTAGGATCCATGAGGACTTTTCATCACTTAAGGGCACACTGGGATGGGACTGGGAGCACCAAAGTGAGTAATATGCATCCTTCTTATCTTAGCATCTAGGGAGGAAAAATAGGAGCAAAGATCAGCGTGGGCTAGCTAGTGTGAAAGTGCAAGAAATGGTTAGTGTTAGAGTCAGCAAAGAATGCTGTAAGAGCTCACTGAGGGACCTCTATCAACCCTGGCTACAAGGGGAAGCATTCTGGATCTGCTTTGGAAGCTGTTCACGAAAGACCAAGCTGGATTGACATCAACATGGAGGACAGGGCATCCACAGAAGCAACCTTTTTCCAACTGAATTTTCTGCACTCTCATCTGAGCTCCCTTGTATTAACCTCCTACACTCAGGGAGGAGTCTTTGCTCATCCTGAGTACTTACTTTTCTCTTGTAACTTGTATGAACTTGGAGGATCCTCTTCTCTTTTTTCCTTAATATCTCAGGTTCTTGGAGGGTTTTGAAGAAAATGACCTTCAAAGTTTATTCCAGTTTTCTATTTTGAATCTCCCTGCAGCATACACCTTGTTGCTTGGCAAACTGGATGTTTCTGCTGTGTTATTGGTATATATAGGTGTGGGAGCATCCATGCATGCAAGGACTTTCTAGATGTGACTGTTTTATTATAGAGTTAAAACTATATGTTGGAAGAAGAACTGTGGGCCTTTTATCAGGACACAATACAGTATTTATATGTTTATGCACACATATACACAACCATAGCACAAATAAACACATATGCACATACCAGTGCACATGCATACACATAACCTCTCAAGAATATAAACAGCCCAAAAGAAGCATAGGGAGGGGAGGGTGGGCGACGGGGAATGGAGCATGGTGCTGTCACAGCCATGGCTTTAAAATGGCTTGAGTTGCAATTAAAAAAGGAAGGGGCCAAAGGTCAGTTCCTGGCATTTCATTCTGGGTGGATAATTTTAGAGGGTGATGTGTCTCTGCTTGTTGAAATATTCTGAGAGACTTGTAACAGCTTAAGTCTAGCCAGCCTGAAATAAAAATCAAAGAGGCTGACACCTTCAAAGCCCAAAGAGCCCAGCAGCACATTGGCAGATGTCAGTGGGGGAAGAACTCGGCTTGACTGGCACTGCTCTGGGATTCTTAACTTCTGATTAACAGTAGAGATTGGATAATTTTAATTATTAATTATTTCCAGAACTCACACATGATGTCAGGTGGTCTTCGAGTCTTGTCACTGGGAAGGTTAAACATTCTCTCTACTTGGTAATTACCTAATCACCATTACTCTTTTACATTAATTCAGCCCCAGAATTCATTATGGCTGGGCTGGGTTATTAAAGCTCATGTGGGAAGATATAAAGCACCCCATCGTTTGCATTGATTTAGGAGCGAGTGTGATGCTTTGCTAATAGCAAGCTTAGCCAGAGTCTCTCCTGCTGGTGTGTGAAATCTGCTCCAGGGTTTTCTTTGTGTGACCACCAGCAAGAGACTGGAAGAAGAGTCAAATGAACTTCTACAAGAGGTGTAAGTCCAGGAAGGGGCTAGCTGGAGAGGAATGTGGTTAAAGCTGCCATTCCTCCCAGAATGTTGGCACTCCTGGAAGCTAATGTCTTCCCATGCTCCTCCTCATGGATCACTGCTAACAGGTCTCTCCAGTGAGTACTACCCTGAATTTTGTCCTCCTCTGAATAATCATTAGTGTCACCAAGTCAGACCAGAAACCCTCAAGTGGCTTTGGCCAAGTCAAGAACTCATGACAACCACAAAAGGGACAAATAAAATTGCAATCACAAAGATAAGTGTGGCATTTACAAAAGCTGATACACTTAGTTGAAATTACATTGAGTGACAGTCTCATGTGGAGGCCAGAAAGGAGGTAAACAGAGACTCTGACGTGTAACTATTTGAACCATGTCTGTCAGGACAGTTTTTTTTAAGAGGACAATGTAGTAAAATGAATGAACAGCTTTAAGAAGGTTAAAATCTTTTCAGGTAATATCTTTATCCTAGGAAATGCATGGACATGTATGTGGAAACATTAAACTATGAGTAATAAACATACAGGTGAAATTATAGCATTGACTGAGTTGTGGTTTGGAGGATGTGACAATCTATTCTTTAAAGACTAAGTTATGAACTACTTGTTTATGTTGAAATATGGTCCTCATTCTCCTTTAATTTCTAGGTTACAGAAGATGCAAAAGTGTACTAAAGAGATGGCCCAGCTGTAAAGTACCTGCTGCATAAACATGAGGACTTGAATTTGGATTCCCAGCACCCACATTAAAAAGAAAAATGGGCATAGTGTTATGGCACATGCCTGTAATCCCAGCACTAGGGAGGCAAAGAAAGGAAAATCTCTGGAGATCTAGACTTGCCAAATCAGTGAGCTCCAGGTTGTAGGAGTGACCCCATTTCTCTCTCTCTCTCTCTCTCTCTCGCTCTCGCTCTCGCTCTCGCTCTCGCTCTCGCTCTCGCTCTCGCTCTCGCTCTCTCACACATACACACACATACACACACACACACAGAGGGGATTAAAGAAATATAAACCATGGTAACATTTTATCTAAAAAGGCTCACAAAAATGCATTATAAAAATATGTACAGACACACATAATTGTGTTATTAGTGATGAACTTGGACTGTTGACCCTTGATAGTAGACCCTGGATGGTGGATCCTGGGTTATGGACCCTGGATTATGGTCTCCAAATAGTGGATAGTGCAGGTATGGACTGTTTCTACCACCGCATGAAAGGGCTGTTGGATGTCATGTTCAGGAGCTTCCTATGGCAACCACCCTGATGCACTCAAAAATTGACATGACATGGGATTTTCAGGTGCCTTTGGTTGCCACCACTTACCTCTCATCTTCTGCAGAGGGATACTACATCATTTTTTTCCAGTGGCACAGTAAGTATTCCATACTTTAATATGTCTCGCCTGGAGCCTCAGGAGAGTGATGTCTGTGGGCTATTCTTTGATTAATATAGAGCGGGAGTCAGGGATAAACGCTTCTCAGTGCATTTGTGACATTCCTAGAGTGTTTAGAAAAGTTCTCAGAGGATTCAGGGGACAAGGTGATGACTGCCCACTGCATAGATGGCTGGAAGCACACTTGTCTTGATTTTCCCTCCAGCCAGGTCTCATTCCACTTCAGAATCTCTGCATCTGAGAGAGAGAGAGAGAGAGAGAGAGAGAGAGAGAGAGAGAGAGAGAGAGAGAGAGAGA
>CABHPR010126068.1:0-22158 GCA_902168415.1 Peromyscus melanophrys | reverse complement strand
AGAGAGAGAGAGAGAGAGAGAGAGAGAGAGAGAGAGAGAGAGAGAGAATGAGAATTCTGGTTTGTACCTACAAATGCTTCAGACTTCTGTCTTGGTTTCTGCTGCCAGAGAATATAGACTAAAAGAAAACTTAGAATAAAATGTTAGGGAATGTCTCTATTGCTAATTAGAAGGAGAAAGGAGAGAATAATTAATAAGTGGCATTTAAATATTAGCACACCATTTTGGAAAGAAGAAATTTACATCAAGCACATAGAAATTCTACATGAATTAAAGATTTAATCACAATTTTTAAATGCAAGGCTGTAAAAGCACCAGAATAAAATATCAGATTTTTTTTTATAATCTTGGCCCATGAAAAGCCTTGTAAGTAGAGATTTCAAATAAATAAAAAATGATAGAAATAATTAAAGTTTAATAGTTTGCAGAGAGCAAAATATCACCACAAAATAAAAAGCAACATCTTAAGAAAAGAATTTAAGAATATTATAGGGAGTGGACGAATTTCCGAAATTGAAGATTCCTTATAAAAATATCTTTCTTAGCCTCAGCTAAGAAATTTGACACAGCCCAGAATTATCTGAAGAAGGATTGACTTGATCATATTGACATCTGGGTGTATCAATAGGTTATTTTCTTGATTGCCAATTGGTGTAAGAGGGCCCAGTACACTGTGGGCAAACCATCCCTAGGCAGGAGGGCCTGGACTGTATAGGAAAGTTAGCTAAGCATGAACCTCTGGGTGAGCCAGCAAGCAGTTTTCCTTCATGGTTTCTGCCTTTCGACCTGCTTAATCTCCTGCCCTGACTTCTCTCAATGATGTACTGTGATCAGGACATGTAAACCAAATGAATACTCTTTCCTTTCCGAGTTGCTTTTGGTTATGGTATTTATCACAGCAAGAGAAAAGCAAACCAAGATACATTCAAACCCATTTAAGCAACAGTGTTCTGACTGGCACGTTGTGGGTGCTCTTTGACTATTATTGGGTAATTCAGTGGCCAAAGTAGAAAACAATTAAATAGATTATAAACAGATTATGTTCAACTTCAGCAGAAATCAGAGAAATGCCTCTGAAACAGTAAAATTTTCTTTTTCCTCATGAAATTTGCATAAAGTATTAACAAGCACCCAGTTTTAATGAAGATAGACAGAAAAGGTACCAGTTTTGTATACCACTGGTGGGTGTAAAAATGGATGTAGTTTTATGCAACCTTACAATATCTATCAACATTTAAGATCTACATATCCTTTGACCCCTGTTATCTACTTCTTAGAATAATCTTTCTTAGTCTGTTTGGGCTGCTGCAGCAAAATTCCTTAGATTGGGCAATTTATAAACAACAAAAATCCATTGCTCAAATTCTGGAGGCGAAGTTCAAGATGAAATTAATAGCAGATGTGATGTCTGGGGAGGGTTAGTGCTCTGCTTCAGGCAGGAGGGATAGACTGTGTCCTCATTTGGTGGAAGGGGCAGAAGGGACTAGGGTGTCTCTTGGACTGTTTATAAGACTGAGATCAGGGTCTCTCACTGAACCTAGAGCTCACTAATTGACTAGACTAGGTAGCCAACAAGCCCACGGAATCTTCCTATCTCCACCTTTTGGGTGCTGGGATCCCAGGTAAGTACCATCACACCTTGATTTTTATAATGGGTGCTGGGATCTACACTCAGATCCTCATGCCTGGGCATTAACCACTTTACTTACTGATTGAGTCATTTCCTCAGCCTCTAACTAAGAATTTTTATTACATTACTTGTAAGTGTGGTAGAACATTGAAGAAGACTAAATGCATATTATTTGACAGGTGGTCAAGTCACAGTGTAATAAAGCTGTGGAGGATATTATGTAGCTGCTGAGAAACTGAAGTGTATTCAGCAGGGTGCATTTGTTTTGATATTGCTATTGATTGATTTATATTGTTGTCAAAAGTACACTGAAGCTCCACCCCTAGTACCTCAGAGTATGTCCTGTTGTGGTTTGAGTATGAAAAGTCCCACATGATCAGATCATCTTTGGTACACTGGATCTTCATTTGATGGTGTTAATTTGAGTGGGTCTGACAACTTCAGGAGGTGGGACCTAGCTGGACTCAGGTCCTTTGGCAGTATTGTCCTTGTTTCTTCTGATCCCCCCACCTCTAATTCCTGTCTACTCTAAGGTGAGAAAACTTCTTTGCTACACATTCCCACTGCTATGGTGTTCTGCCCAAGCATATGAAGCCATCAAGCAAGGAAAAAACCTGAAACTATGAGCAAAAGTAAATCAGTAAGTTAGTTTCATCATGGCAGAGAAAAGTAGCTAATGTGGGCTTTATTTGGAAATGGGATTTACACAAAGTCTTATAAGCCAGGACAGTCAAGGCTGTGGGGATGGTCAGTGAGGTAGACCCTAACTCAGTGCTACTGACAGGTAGCCCTAAAAAATAGTGAAAATTTAGACGCTGAGGTAAATGACAGAAGGATAGACAAAGGAAAGGTAGCCTGTAACTGTCTGTGGAAGGGAATACCAAAAGTTGTTGACAAACTAGAAGCCAGAAGAGTCAAAAAGTATTTTCCTTAGAGCTTCAGTGAGAACACATTCCTACTTGATTTCTGACTCTGAGCCTCTAAAACTGTGTGTGAATAAATTCCCATTGCTCATGCTATATTGTTTTTAGTACTTTGCTATAGCAATGCTTGGAAACTAAGACATCAATGATATATCATGGAGTAAAATACAGGTGGTAGACAGTAAATACAATGTAAATTTATTTTGTTCAGAAAAAAAGCTATATACATTCTCCCATGCTTTTTTGTACATAGGAAATACTCTAGAAGGAAATCCACAAGGCAACCAAGAGTAGGGGAATTTAGAGGTTGGGGCATGATGAAGTGTCTTGTTTCTTCATACATTCTTAATTTGTTTCCCAATGAGCATATTATGACTGAGTCTACTCCCTGTTAATGGTCTGGCTCTGCAATGTCTCCCAAATGCAAAGAGCTTGCTTGTCAGCTGATGGTGTTATTGGGGTTGGTTAAATCTTTAGCAGGTGTAGTAATACTGCAGGTCAGCAGGAGAATGCTCCAGAAGGTGTTTTGAGAGCTCTTGGTGTTCTTTGTCTGTATCTCTCCTGGCTGCTCTGAGTGGGAAGTTTTGTTGGGCCACATGTTCTTGCCTAACCACAGGCCAGAAATGATGGGTCAAGTGATCACAGACTGAAGCCATGAGTCAAAATAATTATTTCCTCCTTTTAAGTTGGTTATTTATTGCGTTGTTTGACAGAATTCTGACTGCCCTATTTTGTGTTGCAATGTTCAAGTCCCTTGCATACCCAGATGCCCCTATCCATAGAGTGGAGGCAAAAAAAGAAGATGAGGAGAAACACAGCAGAGGGACACCTGGGTCCCCAAAACATTTCAGGGAAGCATCTCTTCCTTAGTAAACTCTACCCTCAGTGTAATCCCCAATGCTTTGGAGCTGCCAAGAGCTAAAATAATCAGACTTCATCATGGTGGAGGAAACACTCTGTTTTCCACTGAGGGGAACCCTCCCCCAACTAGATAGCCGAGGTCCTCTGTGTTCTCACTATGTTAAGGATTAGCTCCTGGGTTCACTTAGCACTATTTCTAAGTGTCCTGAGACTTCTGCATGTCTGGGCATCACGAGCAGGACTTTCTACTGGGAAAAGTGGCCACAGAGTCATAGGAAACCCATATCATCATACTCCATTTTCTTTCTGAGCTCTCAGGAGCCCCAGAAGTCAGAGAATTATGCATTATGCTGCAGGCGAGGGAGTGGGAACAGGAGCAGGAGTGGGCATAGAGTTTCTGGTGACTGATGGGAGCCAGCCACAGCAAAAGCCAACCTGTGACATCATGGAGATTTTCCTGTATCTCTGGCCAGCTCTGTTAGTCCACTTGCCCTTCTTTCTCTGTCCTGACCACTTGCTCTCAGCATTCACTGTTGTTCTTCCTTCTTCCTTTAAAAACAAGCCAGGATTTGAGTTATTTTCACTCCTCTGTTAGTCATTTCCCTTTGTGGCACCAATGACTGGAATTGAACTTGAGTTGCTAAAAGGATAAATCTCTTAGGTACTGAAGGAATATTTTGAGTGGCTGTCTTTCCTGCAGGCCTGACACAAGTCTATACTTGTTGATGAAGAGGAAAAACTAGTGTACCCATGTGGGTGTGTATGTATGTACATGTACATGTGTGTGCATGCACATGTGGGTGTAAACTTACAATATCCTTCCCACAATGTCCTGAGGTAAAATATATTTAATGGGAGGACTGACACACACAGCTGGTATGGCAGAGTTGAGGTGAGATCAGGTGGTTCACTGTGACTTCTGTGCCTAGTCATCCATGACACTACTTTTTGAGGATCTGGTCACATACACCTGGGCTCAACTTCCCTAAATTGCACATAAACCTTGATGGTATGTTCTCAGAGCAAAGTCAAGGATGTGAATCAGAGAGTCAACTGGGTTGGAAGGAGTCAGCTAAATGCCTCAGCACCTAGCAAAAGGATCCTCTGAAAAGTTTCTGTTGAACATGACATTGAAAAACAGGAGATACAACTTGCATGATAGACAGTGAAAACTAATCAGCAAGGGGAATCATATTAGGTCTCATGGGGATGGGGGAAACCACTGTTTTTGTTGAGCTTCATGCAGAATGGGATATCTAGGAAATAGTTCATTTTCCTTATAGAGAATCCAGCTATATCCCCCAGCCTCCATCTACCCCAGATCTGTACTTTCTAGGCTGGACAGGACAAACTTATTCCCTGTTTCCAGGACCTGTGGCCCCTGGTAATTTTAGCTCATGGTCCCAGCTGTAGAAGTATTGGAATCACTCCTTGCCTCCTGAAAGCTGGTTGGTGGAAGCTCCATGCACAGCAGAGCTTTGCAAGTGAAGCACTTTTAGTTTGCAACCCAGCAGCAACAGAACCCAGCAGACAGCGGCAGAGGACCTTTGAACAGGCAGTTGGACTCTGAAAGCTCTTTGCCTCTATTGAAAAAGCCCACTATGCTCTGTCTTCTTCCCACCTTGTTTTCTCCTCAGAAAAGTGACTCTGGCTCTTCAGTCAGCCTGAAGGAGGTTTAGGGCTGAGATCAATATTTAAGACTCCAGTGAAGTAAGACCTTCAGCGTCCAGATAAGCAGCAAGGACAAACGACAGTGCTGGAGACTTGAGACTTTAATTCCCACCGATTGCTTCTCTCCAGCCCATTATGCATGAGAAATGTACACAGCTCACCCTCTGGTGCCCTAGTAATCCAGGGGCATCTCCAAATCACAGATCCATAGCATGTTAGTGCTGGTGAGCACCTTAGAGGTCATCAGGCAAGGCCAGCCTCCTCATTTTACACATGAGGAACTTTCTTCAGGTGTGTGCCCTGAAGACTTGGAGGCTGGTTCTCATTGACTCTTTCAGAGTAGGCTCAGAGCAGCAGTCAGGCTGTGAAGTAATTAGCATGCTTGCCAGCACCATGGGCTTGTGGAAAAGAGGTAGTGGGTAAAGGAGAGATTGCAGATCTGGGTTGCCAGTGCTGCTAGACATCTGCTCCCTGCTGTGTAAGTGGAGGGAGTGGCAGCTGCTTCTGAGCTACATCCTTGAAGAAGTTCCTTACTGAGTAGAAAAAGAAAATCATTTTGCCATGTCTAACTCATTTTTGTTCTATTGAAGAATCCCAACATTCTTACATTGCTTTTGGCCCAGTGATGTAGCCAGGATTTTTCTACTTCTTTGGCTTACTTTTGCCTGTTTTAAGCATGATATTGACAGTTACCAGTTACTGGATATACCTTCTGTATGCTGAGCAACATATCCATGAGTTTGCATAGATAAACATATTGAGCACTTACAAAGCTCCAATGACGTCACTGTATATTAATTCCATTTTATAGACAAAGAAACTGAAGCAAGGAGAGATTACATAAATTATTCTAGGTCACACAGCCATGTTACCAAAGTCCCAGGAGGAAACCACTTCAGTGGGAAGAGCTTCTGGTCAAGGGTTCAACCAACTGAGAGTGAACAGGGAGAGAACTTCTCTATACTGCAGGTAAGAGGCTCTGTGTACTGGAATTGACACAATCTCCATTGAGAGGGCTTGCGGTTCTTGCTAGATATGCAGACTAGGGGAAATACTACCTTAAAACTTCTACTGGCACATCTATAGAATAGATATAGCTATAATGATGATGGTCATATGGCTGGTATAAATTATATACAGGTATTATTTCTCCCAAATATCCTGTTAATAGCATTTCCCCTCCTTGTGATAGGTCGGGGGACACATCACCTGCTGATGGAATGAAGGAAAGAGTCATGTAGACACAGTGACATTGTTAGGCTACTACTGACCCTCTTTATCCATCCTCAAGGAGCCATTCTAAACAGTATGGTTTTGTTCTCTTTCACTCAAGTCAGGAATGTACCCTGTCCACCCTTAGCCACATAGTGGACATCTTCGTTACTGGTCAGCTGACACTGACACTCAGTGCTTCTGTTCACTTGACCCTAGCAACAGTACACAACTCAGAAATTTATTGTTTATTTCTGGAATTTTCTGTTTGAGATACTTGAACTGCAGTTGACTGTTAGTAATTAAAACTATGCAAAGTGAAATTGTAGGGAATATATAAATGATAATCTTTTCTAGGAGACCACTTTTCTTTTTGACTCTTGCTTCTGAGTGGATGAATTTCCATTGATGGAATCATTCTTCTCTACCCACTCAGTGACTGAAGCATGCACACAGACACACAGAGATAGACAGACAGACACACAGACACACAGATATCCAGATGTAGACAGACTGGATATACAGAGATAGACAGATGCACAGATATAGACACACAGACAGACATACACAGAAATAGACACAGAGAGATACACGGAGAAACACAGACAGACACACAGATGCAGACAGATACATAGAGACACACAGACACACACAGAAACACAGACACATACATACAGGCTTGTAGACAGACAGACAGACACCCAGCTGGGAAGTAGGGAGTAAAGCTATAAACCCAGGCAGTTTGGCTTTGGAGCCCACACACTTTGATGCCTCGCCATACCAACTGCTTGGAGGACAAAATACACACGATATCAAATATCCCCCCCCCCCCCCATGTAAGTCAAAAAGCTCTAACTGCTGGCTATTAAGGAGAAGCACTGTGGAGATGTTCACTCAGAGTAAAGACTTAGTCCATGCTTTGAAATTAGTTTATATCTTTGTCTCTTTCTACTCTGAAGTTGGGAGACTCATGACCCAGGGTGTCTTCACCCCTGATACGTCCAGGAGGGTTTCTGTTTGTACCGCCTTTCCTCCTTCACTGTTAGAACAGTGTGGTTTGGAGATAAATTATATGGTTGTTCCCCACAGATGCTTGGGAATTGTTTACACAGTGGAGGGTGCAGGGAGGTCATGGGCAAGGCTATTGGCCTACTCTCTAAGGCAGAGGAAAAAAATCTGGTAACATTATTTTATTGAGGGTTGTGCTAGTTGGCGCCACCAGAAAATAAGACCACATGACTTGTAGGAATCTAGGCTTCTTGCTCTGTCTGGGCTGGGCTGTCTTTGTTCCTGCTCATGAGTGAGCCCTGATAATGTAGTCTGAGGTCTTTCAGAACCTTGAGTGGCAGCTTAGCAGCAGACAGCCACTCCAGGCTTCTGTTGACATGGTCAGAAGCAGCTCTTGGGCAACTTGTTGCCAGTGACAGGGACACAAAACCTGAAGTGCAGATTGACCCATGCAGGCTCAGGTCTTAGAGGTAAATTGACTGGCCTAATTGCCAGATGTAATTTCTTTGCACCTCTTCCTTCTAAGTGCTATTTAAGAGCAAAGCACTTAGTAAATTATAAGGAGGTACCAATGCAAAACTGCTTACAAATAAGAATTCTAGACAATCAGAAGCCAAATGCTCACAACAGCAGGTTTTTTTTTTTCTTCTTCTTTAATCAGAAACAGAGTCAGGCCATTCCAGAGGGGTGAAGTTTCCTAGGCAAGCGATAATATAATCTGTTCATATATTTTAAGATCTAATCTATCATTTAAAACGTTATTTTATTATAAGCCAGTTTTATATTTTTTTAAAAAAAAAGAAGTCTGTGTTTCAGTATTCTGCTGGGTGCCCCAAGGGTAATCCTAGAATGAATGGGAATTAACTTTATAACATTAACCCACCAGGTTTTGAGAGTAGAAAGCAGAGATTGGTGAACAGGGGATCCAGCTGCCAAGGAGCCCAACCAGATATGCCTGGTAGCTGCTTTCGTGGTGTTCATGTCAGGAAAGGGAGTTAGTCACTCAGCCACAAATGATGGAGAAAGAAACAAAACTCAGGCATTCTGAAATTGTGGGTGATCCCAAAGGAAGACAAGGACTCTCAGAAACAACCCTGAGAGCCAGTCATGTCTTAAGTGCTTATGTTTTTGCCAGATCTACATTGGTTGCTTCCCGTGGGGCAGAAAATTAGCTCAAGTGGACCTACATTCTTTTCATGTCTCACCACTGCAGCTGGACCTTATAGAGTTAAGCTGCGAGGAGACACATCTACAAAGCAGGCCTGTACATTGAATAGAATATGATGTCCCAACAAAAGCTGGACCTTTCCCTTCTCACTGTATCTCCAAGGAGGAGGCTTATAGAGAATACTGCTATGGTGCGGGTCTTAAGAGCACCCTGAAGCCCTGTGTATTAAAAGTTTGGTCCTGAGCGGAGCATGCCACTATGGGAGAGAGTAGGATCTTTAAGAGGTGGGGCTAGAGGCAGGTTTTAGGTCAATCCTCAAAGAGTATTGTAGAACTCTGGTCTTTTTTCTCATCTTTGGTTCTTTTATACCTAGGTAGGAAGGAATCAGTTTTGTTCTGCCACATGCTTCCACCATAGGCATATCACACCCCACTTGAGACCTGAAAACCATGGGTTCCTGGTCATGGGATGGGCCTCCAGTACTGTGGATATAGAGACCTTTTCTCCTTATAAATTGATTATCCTTTGTGTTTGTAATCTGCACAGGCCTGGAGATAAGACCTTGTTCTATTCTGGCTTTAGTCTACTGTCGTTTGAATCTTAGATGATCTTATAATTAAAATCCCAGAGCCAGGTATTAGGGTAAAAGCTGAAAGATCGGAGAAGCAGAGCAAGCCACAGCCAACTTCACCTCACCAACTCCTCAGCCGATCCTGTTTCCATGAATCCTCAGACTAAAAGCCTGTGAGTCCTCACCTGAAAGGATCTAAGCTGAACTGCCTCAGTTCCTGTTTCCTCATGCCTTATGTACCTTTGTCCGCCCTGTCGTCACTTCCTAGGATTAAAGGCATGTGTGCTTCCCAGTACTGGAATTAAAGGTATGTACCACCACTGCCCGACTCTGTTTTTCCAGTGTGGCCTTGAACTCACAGAGATCCACATGGATGTCTGCCTCTCAAGTAATAGGATAAAGGGTGTGTGCCACCACTGTCTGGCCTCTATGTCTAATCTAGTGGCTGGCTCTGTCCTCTGATCCTCAGGCAAGTTTTATTGGGGTGCACAATATATCACCACAGTCCATGTTGACTCTGAAGAGATGTGTCATCAACTCACAAGGTGCAGGAAGCTTGCCTCCTATGATGAAGTATTTGCAATCCAGCAGTTTCCATGAGTGTCTGTAAAGCCTTCTACTGAGGTCATGACCATCAGCTTGCTGGCTGACTCAAAGTGGCATGGACCTAAAAGCCACCAGATTCCTTTCTGCCTTAGTGGCTGATAAATACAAAAGACAGTCCTAAGGAAAGGATGAGTCACGGGGAATGAAACACTGTCACACCTACCAGGATTCCCTTATTAGTTCTAGGAATTTACTGGATATAAAACTTTTAAGTTGCCGGGTGGTGGTGGCGCACGCCTTTAATCCCAGCACTCGGGAGGCAGAGACAGGCGGATCTTTGTGAGTTCAAGGCCAGCCTGGGCTACAGAGCGAGATCCAGGAAAGGCGCAAAGCTACACAGAGAAACCCTGTCTCCAAAAAAAACAAAAAAAAACAAAAAACAAAAAACAAACAAAACAAAACAAAACAAAACAAAAAAAACTTTTAAGTCAGGAAATCTCTATTTCATGAAGATTCTTTCCCCTCATGCATTTCCTCCCAAAGGAGCAGGAAGCTACTGTTAGAACAGGACCTGCTATTTGCCTCACCTCTGCACCTTCCACCTCACCCTTACTCCTCAGAGAGATCCATTAGCAAAGGCCAAAGCAGGCAGGGTCCATGTGCAGAATGCCGTCTGCTGTCTCCTTGCTCCACATCATCAGAATGTCTGATGACAATGCACTACTCCCTCTACACACTGTCAGATAGGATGCACTGCTAAGCCGATGGCCTGACAGATAAATGGCAAATAAGCATTTTTCCTGTCCTTTCCATCTATAAAATACTTTACAGAGAGTTGAAGGAGGAAAGAAAGCCTATTTGTAAAAATGATGGATACATTATCAAACTCCATAGCTTAAGCATTCAACTTGCTGAGTTTTAAATGGGTTGTCACCACTGGACTGTTAGCTAAAGTATGAAAATCAAGAAAATACCTTTTTGTTGCTCCATAAATTCTGATGAACAATTGTCAGACAGCAGAAAACAAACTCTGATTTGGGAGTGATCACTCTCTGTGCATCGCCAGTAATGAAGAATGAAGGAAATCGAGGACTTACCACTTACAGATATTAGCACAGACCCAGATGGCTCAAATTTTTTCTTTTCTTTTATTTTTTTACCATAATAGATAATTCTTGAATTATGTATCCAACAAAGACAAATTCTCAAACTAATGGAAGGCGTTTATTATATTAACAAGTGTGTTTTCAATTCTTTCAAAACAGAATGTAATTTAATCTTGGCTTCAGAGACAGATTGGAAATGTTAAATGTCTGCTTTTCAGAAATGATTTCTGGAGGGAAGAAGCGTTCCCCATCAGCTTGCGTGTGTAACTGAGGAAAAGGATGTTTGTCTTAACGGCACAGAAAGGGAGAAGTCGTGGGATTTTTTTTTTCATTTTTTAAATTATAGAGCAGACTGTATACATTCTAGCCCATCCCCAGGGCAACTTCTGCCTTGCCAAATGTAACATACTCCACTGTGATGAAGAGTAATTATCGGATGGTGAGGGACACCCTGCTTGTTGTTGAATGCACTATATGAAAACTTGAAGCCTACCCCTTGTGTCTACTATCTTGTTACCAAAGGATTTCAGTGGGTGTGGTGGATTCAGGATGGGGGTCTGGTGATTTATAGAGCAGTATTCTGATTGTCTCAATCTGCGTCCTACCAAGAAGCTGGACTGGAATTGGCTGCATGACCCCAGGAAGAGCAAAGAAAGAACCCAAAAGCTTGAGGCCACTTAACACAGAAAAGAGGCAGTTTTAGGAATGAAAGGTGAGGGGCATGGCCAGAGGGGGAGAGGCTTCAGAGGACAAACTGAACTCATGTCTACATCATAGAAGCCAAATACTTGTGTCAACAGTATGCCAATCACCAGGCAGAGAAGAGGAAAACGTGCTGCACACCAAGCAGTTCAGGAACTAGAACTGGTGTAGACTGAGGAGGACCAAGTCAGAAATGTGGAAGTCAGGGGTGAATCTGGAAGTGAGGTAGCTTGGCCTTATTGAAGTCTCTACCAAAAGTACTGGGCAGAAAGAAGGGACTAGGTACCAGTCAGGGGGATGGAAATAGGAAGCATGGGATTCAGCAAATGACTCCAGAATTATTCAGAGATGCCTATCAGGAAAGTTGCCAATCAGGGGTTGCTCAGGCTACAGGCTTGCTGAACGTCATCTGTGAATTATCCTGAGTCAGAAGGGGGCACCTTGAATGTTGTACCAGTTTGAATGAGGTCAGACTAATAGCAAGAACAATTGAAAGACAAAAGGAATAGTTTTGTAAGAGGGATTTCTTATATTCATTCCTGATTATGAGGAAGCCCCTGACTGCAGGGATCTGTGTAGGGGATGCCAAGTTTGTTCATCACACCTGTTTATGTGACCATTGAGGTTCTTCTAGCTTCTAAGTTGTCACAAAAATATATTTCTTTTCATCAAGATTTATTCAGCATTTTTGTAATAAGCCCCTTCTCTATGACGGTGTCAACACAAACAACTCCCTTTCTCAGGCATTTAGTGCTTTCTTGGGAGGATAGAAAATGTACATGAGTGACAGGTGTGCTGGTAGATTTGAAGACATGCCAGTGAGGTAAAAGAGTATACAGTATGGCAGGTGTGTATGTATATATAATACATATATAGTAACATATAAATACATCTACATACATACACATGTACACACAATGCATACATACACACACATAAGCACACACATATACACAAACACACATACATATACCATACACATAGGTGCAAACAGATATTTGATGTAGAGTATGGTTTGATGCTGCTATTCTTATTCAGTGTGTACATCAGAGGGTCCCTTGTCCTAGGTAGGTGACAAATCCTCAGAGGGAACCTGCAAAGGCCCTCTCATGGCCTACTTAACTTTTGTCTTATATTAAGAGACCATAGTTCATGTAGGATTATTAGATGAAGTATTTGTGTGGCTTAATTGTCTGCTGGAGTAAAGACAGACTTCCTAGAGAGGTTTTCAAATAGACCTATGATGTGCCTAGGAGACAGAAGATGAAGTGATGGAAAAGAAGGAAAATGTCCCTATGCAGAATAGCGTGAATGGAAAAACTGCAGGAAGTAAGGGTGAGTCTTACATGGGAACTGGTTTGTAGCTTTGCTGGACAAAACAAATCCTGGGTCTTAGAAAGGACCTTACATGCACTCACTCACATAGCTTAATCAGCTGCATTTAATTAAAAGTTCAGATAGAGAAGGCAGAGCAGGAATATACACATCCTGGTGTGGTTTATAGTATTCCAGGAGGGATTAAAAAGTGGGGTTATTTCTTACAGGCAGAATTTTGTTAATAAAAGCCTGGAAGTTTGAGGGCAGGTGAGAGGAGAATTTAATGAGCTTTTGGGGGCAATGCAGGAAGTTTTCAGAACTATCAGGACATAGCGGCACAAACAATGAGCTTTTCTTGGCTGGCAAAATGTTGCTAAGGCAAGCCTTCCTCCTAGAAGTGTCATACAGTACAATTCTCTCCTAGGAGTCCTTTATTCACAAAAGTTGTTAGTTTGGGGCCAGCAAGACAGATTAATAGGAAAAGCTCGTGCTGTCAAACCTAAAATCCTGAATTCAGTCTCTAGGATACACACAGTAAAAAGGAAGACTACCCCTGCAAATTGTCCTCTGAATTCTACATGCACTCTATGGTATGTGTGGGCTCCCATACTCCAGAATAAGTAAATAAAATGTATTAAGAATGTTTTTAAAAGCTTTGAGTTTGGCCAGAATGCCCATGGGCTCTTATTTCCTACAGGTCAAATAATTACTGCTTTTTGGAGAAACTTGCCTGAATCCCACTGTATACTGTGCTTTCTATGGTGCTGTGTAGTTTGTAAAATGTTCACACCCACGTGCAAAGGGTTTGGTTATCTTTGTTCTTGACCAGAGGAACTGAGATTCAGAGACAGGGGGTGGCTCACCCAAGCCTGTGGCTACATTTTAAGCTAGCATTGGCATATTACTAGTTGGTTGTTTCTGCATGTGGTTGTCAGGGTTAGAACACTGGGCTCTTTCCAAGAAAGGCCCCTGTACAGCAAGTGAAAATAAGTAGCATAGATAACAGGCAAACCTAGCAGGCTGCTTTCCAGCATAGCTGTATGTCCTTGGAACAGATGACAAGGACTTTTCTGAAAGGACCCACCTGTAACAATACCTCCAAACAGTTGATAAGTGTTCGCTCTTCTATTCTGGTTATTTTTCCCTTCTTTTTTTTTTTCCTGTTGCTTTGCTCTGGAGTTGAAACTGGCTGAATCAGCACAGAATCGTTTAGAGGAAATGATGAACACTGTCATTTTCCCCTGTCTGCACAGTAACACAAGGCAGAGAGCTCTGCAGATGACGGCAGGCCTCCTGACAACACCTCAGGCCTCAGATTGGATTGTGGGTGGGAAGAGCTGCATTTAATCAGCAGTCACTCCCCAGAGGGTTGGAGGGTTGGGAGTGTGAAAGTGAGGTTGTCCCTGCAGCAAGGACACCCACTCCACAGACCTACAGAGGCAGTTCTGGTGAGGTGAGGAACCAGGACAGAAGGCAAGCTGTAGGTCCTCCTAGAAATGCTGCATTGGAAAGGAAGCATGTGAGGGATGAAGGATGGAGTAACTCAGAGTCCTCTGGTATTTACACCAGCCAAGGTGTTTTTTTGACAGGGAGACAGAGCTCCTCTGGGCTTCTCATCTTAACAGGCAACCTCGCTGGGCTCCCATTCAGGAGAGAGATAAGAGGTGGTGTCACAGTCTGCTCATGTTAAAACACATTCTGGATTTGTCAGAAAACAACATGGCCCTGAAATGTTTGTCATGTTACTTTTCCTGTTGAGCCTCAGTTTCTTCCCCTGTAAAGCACAGACCTTAATACCTAAAGTGCTGACATTATGGGCTGAGTAATAGCATAATGGATGTGATGGTACAGCGAAGAGCACACCATTACATTATTCAGAATCTGGAGTCCTTAGGGGCACTTCAGAACCCTACACTAGCACTCATCCCAAGCCAGTAAACACAGCCACCTCATCTACCCATCCTGTCCCTGCTTAATGGCTTTAATGCAGCTTTGAATGTGACCCCTGATCCTCACGCTCTAGTTGGGAGGTGGTAGTAATGGCTTCCAAGTCTAGAGCTGCCTCTGCTTTCTGTTAAACTACCAGTCAGCTAAGTCTCCAGCTTTAACTGAGTTGTTGCATTTGTTGTCCAAAAGGCAATGTGCAGCATGGTCAGACATCCACATGTTTCCCAAGGCTCAGATTGCTAATATCATTTGCAGGATGGTTCAAAAATAATCTTTTGTGAGTAAGGATGGAGAGAGGACATGGAAAGGAAATGTTCTTATATGTGTGTGCACACTTGTTCATAAGTGTGTAGAGACCAGAGATCAATGTCGAGGATGGGGGAATGGGCATTTTATTAGCCACTCTCTACCTCCTTAGGTTTTGAGAAAGGCTCTCATTGAGTTTGGAGCTTGTTGATTCAGCCAGAGTCAGTCCCCAGTGTTCTTCCTACTTCCACCTCCCAGCACTGGAATTACAAGCTCATGCTCACTTGTGAGGTCCAAACTCCAATGCCAGGAACTGAAGAGGATGGCAGAAGACTGGGAGATAGAAAAGAATTGGAGAAGTAATAGACAGATAAGATATACTTCATTCACCAGCACACAGGTTGTGAAGCAGGCAGACACTAGCTAGCACAGGTTGCAGACCAGGACACGGGCTTCACAGAGGTATGCACACAGGTCTGTAGATAGACATATGCATTCATGCTGGTGAAGGCAAGGGGTAAAGGTGCTTGCCTTTGACTTCAGGGCCATATTTATACAGAATCACATAAAAGTGGCATTCTGCCAGAAATAGTTACATAACAGATTATATTACTGTTTATTTTGGGGTTCCTCAGCATCTGGTGTCAGCCATTTTGTGTTGTCCCATCACCCCAGGATGTCCAGCTATAGCCATCTTGATCCATGCCAAAGATCAGTGCTATATTATCTAAACATAAACTGGCCCAAACAGTACTCTGTTCCCTTCACCACTGCACCCAGGTTTGTCACATGGGTACAGGGAATTCAATTCCGGTCCTCAAAGAGGATGCTTCTGAGGACCATGGCAAGTCTAGTGGACATACAGGGCACACAGGGTAATAATTACACCCTGGAATTATTTTGTGGAATGATTCTGAGTTCACTCACAATAATCACACTAGGAAAGTTCTGCCCACCTACTTTTTCTCTCATATATTAAGAAATATTTACTAAGCTTCTACTATTTAAGGCCATTTAAAAGGTTTATATTGACAGCAATGTAGGGAGTGAACGTTAGGGAGCAAGAATAGAAGGAAGGAATAGTTAGAAGTGTAGGCAGGTGAACCCCAATAATGATTGAAGTAAGGATAGTGGCTATGAAAATGGAAAGGAGACATGTTTTTCTTTGAGAAACAAATAGTATGGCTTGTCAACAGATGATATATGGCTTGCAAAGGAGAAAGAGCAGGAAGAGAGGGAAGGGTGCGGAAAGAGGAAGGGAAGATGTTGCCAATATACATTTGGCTTAAAAATGGGTAGATAAGGTATTTTCTCAGATTAATTCAGAAAAGGTTTTGATGGGTCAATAATAGCAAAGAACTCTGGTCTTGACAAGTTGTATCTTTAACTCCTTTAAGCCAGTCAAGTGGAGATAAGAAGGGCACACTTGGGTGAGCATGTTCAGAGGTCAGGTGGCAGAGAGAGAAGTCTAGAGAATACAAATGTGGATACCCTCATGTTCTGTGATTCTGTGACATCTAAATCTAGCCAACTGGATGAGGTCTCTCAGAGAAGATGTGCCCCTAGAGAAGGGGGCCCAAGGATGCCATCATAGCATTAAGAATGAGAAGTCTGGGGAGTAACAGGTGAGTGGAGTCATGGAAGGGAAGTGTTCTAGGTAACTGTGATGGTTCCTAGACTCAGTCCTGTAAGATTCCTAATGTCTTTATGTGTTGTCTTACACCGTGAATGCTCAAGCTGGTAAGTTCAGGGGCTTGGACTTCTGCTTGCCTCTGTAAAGGAGCCCACACTTTCTAAGCAGCAACTAACTTGTCCACTTTTAACAGTCCACACTGCCTTATTCTACTTTATTATTTCTCAGTGTTGCTTCTTCTAACTTCTGGGAATCTGCCCATATTTTTCTGTCTAGATGACTCACTGATTCCTCTGTCTGTTTCAGTCCTACTCCCTGCCTGCACTGTGCTGCCCTCTCCATACAGTGAGTGAGATACAGTCCACATCATCTGACTCATCTGCTGGGCCTCTCCAACTCCAGTTGTCTTTTTGTGATTATTTGAAATCCATCTGATTCTAAACCTGAAACTATATATCCTTATAGTATACAGTTGTCTGGCTATTGTTTATCCAGTGCAGATATATAATTCCCCATAACTGGCTCCTTCTTCCAAGTTGGGGACCACACATTACATAACAGAATCCAATGATGTCAGGTCATTCCCATAACCTCAGAGATAAGATGAAATTCATCACCATTCCTGTTGCCTTCACTGGAACGAGATTCTGGTCAGAATGATTATCCCCTGAATATTACTTTGATTTTAATTTCACCCTCCCTCCCTCCTTCCCTCCCTCCCTCCTTCCTTCCTTCCCTCCTTTCCTCCTTCTCTTTCCTTTACCTCCCTCTCTTAACTATTCCTCTCATCAGATTTGATCCCACATATTTTATTCACACCCCGCTGCCTGCTCCTCTGATTGGAAGGGCATCTCTATGAGGTTGGGTGTAGTGTAAATATTTTATTTTTTAGATTTGTTCAGCATTGTCTGTTCAGAACTGAAGAAGAAATGTCAGCTAAAGTCCCTGCATGTAAAGAACATTGTGTTCAGCCTTTTACTCCCAAGGCAAATTATTTGCTTAAGTAAGGGTTTCTTCCTTGATTACAGCTTTTATTATTGAGATCTTGTCTGAATTTCCCAGGTGTGTTCTGAATCCTACAGCTTCTCTCTGCACCACAGAGCAAGTTTTGAAAAATGTATTTTCCTGTGCTCCCAGCTTAGAGGGAGACAGAACCCTTACCTAGACAAATGGCCCTGTGAACAAAGGGCCACCCTGTTACCCAGCATCTGGGAATGCTAGTTACTTTTCCTGATTGAACACCTTGGCTAGATCTTCATGCACACATAGGTGTCATACTGTTTTAGAACATGACTTCTCTCAGTTTGCAAAATCTTAAAGCAGATTAAAGAGAATGAATTAAAATAGACTATTTGATTTATTGATTGACTCATTCATTCAAGAAGCACACTCTGGGTGCCTGTGATGTAGGATGTGCCCATCAGTGTGCCTGAACAGGGGTACATCCTAGAGAGACATGGAGACAAGCAATTAAAATACACTGATACGTTCTCTGTCAGAAGCCTCTACACATTTCCAGATATGGGGACCAGCACTGCAAAGGCTGACCTCTGTGGGCATCTGGTCATGTATGTGTTAGATAGAGCCAGTAGAGCTCCACTCAGACACGTGTGGCCCTCAGGCATGAGGAATGACAAGGGTGAAGTGGAGCAGAAAAGTCAGGAAGCAAGCCAAGAATGAAGAATGGATAATAAAAATAGACAGTGTTAGGGATCTTCCCAGTGAAGATCAAAACTTGGTTCAAGGTGCCTTCTTCCTGGTAGGATGAAGGCAGAGGGAGATCATAGACATTTGGAAGAGACCTTTGGAAGACACTGCCACAAGACCTGGCTGGTCTTGTATAGGCTTCCAATCTCTTTTTTGGAAATAATAGCATGTTGAAGCTCAGGTTTCTGTACCAGGACAGCTGTTTTACTTTGCTGCCATGGCTGTGGGACCTTCCAAGGAGCTCGACTTGGTACTTTGTCCTAGAGCTCCTGTTTCTGTGTAGATGACCTGTGTTCTTTATGGTTTTATTTTTGTGTTTGTATATGTGCCTGTGTATATGTATGTGCATGCATGTGAGAGCCCAAGTCTGGTGTCAGGAGTCTTCCTCAACCGCTTTCCAGCTTATTTATTGAGGCAGGGTCTCTCTGTTGAACCCAGAGCTGGCTGATAAAGCTAGTTTAGCTAACCAGGTTGCTCTGGAGACTCTTTTCTCCGCCTTCCAAGCCCTGGGATTGCAGGTGGACTGCCATGCCTTCTCAGCATTTTGCACGGGGTGTAAGGATGCTTGCTGCTTACATGGTTGCTACTTTTTAACAGCTGAGCACCTTTATGACCCCAGACTTGTGTTCTTTTATTCATTTGCTTTTAAGCTGTGATGATCTAATTATATCCCATGTTGGATCCTATTTCAATCAAGCCTCTGCTCTTGGGAGCAATAACTAGATGTGATGATGCTGGCTTATAGGAAGCAGATGACTAGAGATAACCAGCCAAGGCCTGTTGTCATAGGGACCATTGATATGGGCTCCAGAAGGTGGGATGTGGTTGATGAGACCTCATTTAGGATCATGCTGGCCAGCATGGGAAGGAAGATGAACACAACAGCAACTTCATCTGAAAGTAGGCACATGAGACACTGTTGAATAGCTAAAGAAAAGTACAGATTCCAGTTCTGGGAACTTCTATAAATTATTAGATATGCATGTTATTGGGAGATGAAGTGGAATCATTATGAATAGCGTGAAAATGAAGTGTAAAACAGGAAAATAGGCTTAGTAATTGTAACCCTGGCTTTTTCTTCAGACAGTGCCTCCTGTATTAGTTACTTTTCTTTTTGCTCTGACAAAATACCCAGAAAACCCTTAAGAAAGGAAGGGCTTATTCTGGATGGCAGTTTTAGGGTCCAGTTCATCATGTAGGGAAGGCATGGCAGCAGGATCATGAGACAGCTGGTCACATTGCATCCACAGTGAGGAACCAGAGAGAGATGAATGCTGGTGATCAATGTGCTTTCTTCTTTTTATTCAATCTGGGATCCCCTCCATCCCATGGAATGGTTCTACCCACAGCTACAGTGAATATGTTTATCCCAGATAGCTTAATCCAGATATTCCCTCTCAGGCATGTCCAGCAGTTTGTTTCATTGATGACTCTAGATCTCGTTAAGGTGACAGTCATTATTAGCCATCATACCCCTCCTCTTTCAGCTCCCTTAGCCAAATCAAAAGTATTACAAGCAGGTATGCAGGATGTAGGAAAGCAGGGAGAATGAGATCACACTTTGTCTCAGGATTCCAAAACATAAAATATGTTATATCAGCAGCCGTCTTACTTGGAAAAACAGAAACCATTTGTGGTCTGAAGTTGCCCCTGTAAGAATGGGGAGGGGGCTTAAGGAGAGTGGCATTGCAGGACAGGGGTGGATTTGAGCATAGCCTTGCAGGAATAGGGGTGGCTGGGAGGTGGGGACTTGAGGAGAGTGGTCTGGAGGGACCAGAGGAGCATTGGGTTTCTCTCCATGAAAAACTGTTGGAAGAGGAGAGAAAACCATCTGTTTGGTACTGTGTAAATATCGTCAGGCTTTTGCCCAGGGGATGGACTTGTTTTTCATTTTAAACAACTTTAACTAGAAGTTTTATATGAGAACACTGTTGATACTGATTTTCTTAGAGTTGCAATTAGAGGGCCATTTGTATTTCTTGAGATGATTATTATTTTATTTTTACTTAACATTGTAGCTTGGGTGTTTTCTACATTTTTGCCTGGTCCTTGCAGTTATTTAAATGGCAGCATAATAACCCAATGTACTGTCCAATTGTTGATTTAGTAATATGTCTGGGGTTAGCTCTGTATATCCTGTTCTGAACCAATATTTTTGTATTTTATAGTTACTTTTATCCTTCTACTCTGCACAAATGAGTATAGTTTTTCTTTCCCAAATGTTCTGATGTTTCCCTTTGCAACTATCTGTACAAGCTGAAGCCCAGTTTAGCCCCATCTGCTGGATTGCAGGGAGGGGTAGGGTGTGGAGCTGTGGCCCTGGTGTCTGATGCAATCATATTTCCAGTTTGACATTTACTAGTTTGATGATCTTTTGACTTTTGTTAAGTGATTTAATCATGTGAGCTTCAGTTGGGAAATAATCACAATGATAAATACCCTGAAGGGCTGTGTAAGGATTAAAGATGCTATCTGTAAAGGGTTTGTAGTTACTGAGTAGATGCTCTCTGGTATGGTCACTCAAGCTCCAGCCCCTATGTACTGTTGAAAGTATACCACAGGTGGAATCTATTTTGTTCTCCCTGGAGCTCCTACTGGTTTGGGGAAGGCTATGATTCCTTCTTGTTAGCTGACTGTACATCACTGCTGAACATCTGATTCCATGGACCATTTCGTATTGCTACATGGTGAGTATAGGGTGTTAGATATCGAGGTGGACAGAACAGAGGCCATGGGGCTGTTGGGTATGTTGTTTTTGTCATACTTCTTACCTTTGAGCAGGTTCCAAAATGGTGGCAGCTGGCAGTCCCAGATTCACCTGCAGGGGAGAAGCTATCGCCAGCTCCAGGAAGCGACTACCTGTTATCAGCCTCCATGTGGGGACCCTGCATGAATATTCAGTGTGTGCTTTTACACTATGACAATTTTAGAGACCAGGTGCACCTACACACAGGCAGATGAGAACAGGAGAGGAGAGGGGAGGAGGGAACCCATCCACAAACAAACCTGATTTCTCAGCTCCTCACAAAACATTTGCCTTTTCCAAGCACACAGATAAATCCCAGCAGAGCAAGGAGTGTCTGCCGAGAGGGAAGCTGGCATTTGAAGGGCTTGCAGTATCAGCTAATTGGTCTCAAACCTAAATCATAAAAAGACCTGTAATTATGCTGCTCAGAATTAACAGGGAAGGCTATTGGGTGTGTGGTGTTCAGAGGAGGGTGCCAATGGGGGAAGAGTCCGTTTTTTAAGTGAATTTATACTATTATAAGGCCTGTCGAGGGTGAGTAATAAAAATGGCGATGTGGCGTTCAGCCTTGTGTTATCCTGTTTGCTCAGATGCTGTTTACGCCAGCTGTAGCCAGCAGAAAGCACTTTTCAATTTATTTTTATGACTCTTCTCTAAAAGCATTCCATTAAAGGAATATTACCCTCTATGAAGTTTGGAGGCTCCAATGCAGTTTATTTGCTTGTGCTGGGAAAGAATAAACAGTTATCTGTGGTATCCATTATTTCGGTTTTGTCTTTCTCTCCTCCAGTTAAGGGTCAGATGTGGGTTCTGCTGGCTCCTCCTTGAGGGAGTGCCCCTTCCTAATGATATAGAGTTGAATCTAGGCCACGTTTTAGTCTAATTTTCAGAACTGCTGATATTCAAGTTTGCAACTTGCTGAGCGCATTTACCCCAACCCATTGGTGAAATGAGATGTCTATAGCCAGACTTCTCACATAGATAGGAGGGATTTTAGCCAAGCAGGGAGAGGCCTCCACAGTTGGTATCTATACCATCTCTTGTGGTTTTCCAAAATCTGTAATTTGGTTATTTTGGCAAAGCGTTCTATAGAACCCTTAGGTAAGATGGATGTAGACTACAGAATCCAACTGTTGATGGTATCTTTGGACTCCTGTCACCAAG
>CABHPR010126067.1:0-12400 GCA_902168415.1 Peromyscus melanophrys | reverse complement strand
GATCACTTCCAATGGCTGTTGTACAAAATATTGGCACAGAGTTGGGCTATTCAACATTCCCTGTGGGAGGACCCTCCATTGAAATCTTTTAACTGGTTGAGAATTATTGTAAGTAGGCACTGTGAAGGCAAATCTTTCTCTGTCTTTTTCTTGTAAGGGTATTGAAAAGAAACAGTCTTTTAAATCAATAACTATGAGAGGCCATCCTTTTGGTAACAGAGTAGGCAAAGGAATTCCAGATTGTAGAGAGCCCATTGGCTGAATTACTTTGTTAATTGCTCTAAGGTCTGTTACCATTCTCCATTTACCAGATTTCTTTTTAATAACAAATACAGGAGAATTCCAAGGGCTGGTTGATTCTTCAATATGCTGAGTATTTAACTGCTCTTCTACCAGTTCTTCTAAAGCCTGGAGTTTCTCTGTTGTTAAAGGCCATTGCTGAACCCATACAGGCTTGTCTGTTAACCATTTTAAAGGTAGAGCTGTTGGTGTCTTTGACATGATGTTTTTATGAAATTCTGAGGCCTCCAGCACGTTTCCTATCAATAATTTATCAATCTCATCATTACTTTGTGCTAGAGGGCCTGATAGACCCATATGGGATCAGAAGTGAGTTATATATAAAGGATGACTCACAGTTGTGCCCTGTTCTTGTATAATATGGATGGCTGGTGACCACTCATTAGAATAATATCTTCTAATATTTCTCTCAGAAATATGTGCTAGTTTATGATTTGTTTCTGAGGTTGGAGAGATGTTAATCTGAGTATTCCATTGTTGCAACAGGTCTCAACCTCACAGTTTCATAGCCATGTTAGCCACATATGGTTTTAATTTTCCTCTCTGTCCTTCTGGACCTATGCATTCAAGCCATCTTGCACTCTGTTTCACCTGAGATAATGTTCCAATTCCTAACAGTTGAACGTTTACCTCCTGAAGAGGCCAAGTTGGATGCCAAAATTCTGGTGCAATTATGGTAACATCAGCACCTGTGTCTACCAGACCAGACAACAAAACACCATTTATTCTTATTGTTAATTTTGGTCTTTGTTCATTTATAGAAGTTTGCCAAAAAAATTTTCTTTATATTTTCTCCTGAATTTTCTCTTCTCTCTATTTCATCATCCCGAGCAGCATGATTTGTTCCATTAGGCATTTGGTTAATTACTCTGAGTAGGGGTTTCCTCTACAACTACAGGAAAGGTCTGAACTGGATTTACTGTGGGGGGCCTGCCTGAGGCCCCTCTGGGAGTTTACCAAAGACCGAGGCAAAGGATTACCTTGCCTGTCCCTTGTTGATCTACATTTGTTGGTCCAGTGTTTTCCCTTACCACAACTTCTGCATACTCCAGAAGGAAGGGGCATTCTGTTGCCATTGTTCCTTGAAGAAATATTGTTTCTAGGAATGCCCTGTTTACAGTCCCTTTTCAAATGTCCTTGCTTTCCACATCCAAAACATCTGATATTCCTCAAACCTCTTGAAATTGCTTCTCCTATCCACATATCATTATGGTCATGAGCCTAAACATTAAACGTGTCTCTAATCCAATCTTCCAAGGGTGCAGATCTTGCCTTTAATGGCCTGATTATTCTCTTGCATGCTGCATTCACTTTCTCAAAAGCCAAATATTTGAATATTATCTGGCTAGCTTCTGAATTTGGGACTATTCTATTTACTGCTGAAGTCAGTCTTTGTAAGAAATCTGTGACGATTCCTTTGGGCCCTGTATAATCTCTGTAAATGACTCAGTTTTCTTTTGGTTCCTCAACTCTGTCCCATGCATTCAAGGCTGCCATTCAACATAGAACTAGGGTTTGGATATCATATAAACATTGTGTTTGTATTGTAGCATATTGGCCTTCTCCAACAAGCTGATCCTGGAAGATTTGTATACCTTTATCCCTCCATTGTTTTTTCTATGCTTTTAGCTTCCTCTTTGAACCACATTTGCCACTGCAGCTGTTGTCCAGGTTCCAAACAGCATGTGCCAGCTCTCACCAGTCCTGTGGTATAATCTTATTATAAGTTGACCAGGAGTTTAACATTTGCTTTACATATGGGGAATGCATGCCGTAAAATACTATTGCCTCCTTAAACCTTCTTAAATCTAACATTTCAACTGGAGTCCAAATATTTTGTGCATTCACTTGACCATGTAGCTGCTGTGCAGTTACCAGGTAAATTAAGGGTGATTGTGTGAAAACAGGCTTTCTTTCTGTAACCTTATAATCCAATCTTGAAACAACTTCACTGTTAATTTCTTCTGTCTGAATCTGAATTTCTCTAAAATTCATTTTAACAGGTTTAACAGGTTTTTCTAAAACTTTTATCCTGGCACTTAAATTGACTATCTTTTTAAATAATAAAATAAGGATAAGAGAAGTAATAATGTGCATAATCCCATCAACATTAATCTTCTCATATAGTTGTTCCATTTTCAGACTGCCTAAAATGTTATCAAACACCAATTTTATTCGAATGTACACAGAAAATCCATTTTTTTAAAAAATGTGGAAAAATTTTTCCTCTTTTAAATAGTTTTTTCCTTTAAAATATCTGATACCTTAATTGACTTACCAAGTCTGCATAGAACAGTAGAAATCCAAGGGAATTTCTAAACAGCTACCTAGCATCCAAGGTTGGAATCCAGAGAGAGAGAGAGAGAGAGAGAGAGAGAGAGAGAGAGAGAGAGAGAGAGAGAGAGAGAATGCAAGAAAGCATAGCCACAGGTTCTGGCTAAAAGCTTAAATCCAACCACATGTTCCCATTTGAGTCAATTCGAGCCTGGGCTCTGGCTTCCTTAAGCTCCAACCACGTAAGTTGGCGTTTCTGTGTAGTGTTGCAATTACAGTCGAGTGCCACCGACTGGTAGCTCTGGCAGGCCTGAGTTGTTTGTAGCACCGGCTTTAAGCAAGTAGCTCCAGTTGTGGGTAACCACTTGTAGCTATGGTCAGTCGGGCCTGAGACCTAAGTCGGGCTGGGCCCAAGCTAGGAAGCCAGGCCACCCAGGCGGGAAACCGGACCCACTGCCAAGCCAAGCCAAGTGGTTTTTAATGAATTCTTGCCCCACGTTGGGTGCCAAATGTAGATGAATGGTCTTATTAAATAAGAAACACAGAGCCAAATGCAGAGTTAATAGCCCAAGAGGTCAGAGCAATAGCTAAGAGCTAAAAACCTTACCCTTCACTGCTGCTGCTGTCCTACCTCTCCACAAGAGACCTACTTCCTGTGTGTTTGTCCTTTTTATTTAATTTCTGTTCTGCCTTCTCATTGGTTGTAAACCCAACCACATGACCTCCTCATCACTGCCTGTCTGTACAGACCTCCAGGTCTTCTATGGTTGCTATTAAGATTAAAGGCGAGTGTCTCCATGCTGGCTGTATCCTTGAACACACAGAGATCTGCCTAGCTCTGCCTCCCAAGTGCTGGGATTAAAGGTGTGCACCACCACCGCCCAGCTTCTGCTATGGCTTGCTATTAGCTCTGACCCCCAGACAACTTTAGTTATTAACATACAAATAAAATCACATTTTGGTACAAATAAAGTATCACCATAAAGACAGGTCCTGATCTTACTTCTAGTAGCTTACAAACAAACCAAGCCACACAACTGTCACACACATGCAGAGGGCCTAGGTCAATCTCATGCAGGCTCCCTAACTGTTGGGCCAGAGTCCATGTATTCCCATGAGCTCAAGTCAGCTGTCTCTGTGGGTTCCTCCATCATGACCTTGAACCTCCTGGCTCATACAATCGCTCCTTCCTTTCTTCAGGAAGACTCCTGGAGTTCTGCCCAGTGCTTGGCTATGGATCTCTGTGTCTGCTTCCATCAGTTACTGGGTAAAGGCTCTCTGATGACAATTAGGGTAGTCAACAAGTTGAAGCACCCTCTCCACTATTGCTAGAAGTCTTAGCTGGGGTCATCCTTGTGGATTCCTGGGAGGTTCCCAGGCACTAGGTTTCTCTCTAACCCCAAAATGCCCCCCATCAAGATGTCTCTTTAGTTGCTCTCCCGCTCAATCCCACACCCAAACTGACTCCTGTGCTCAGCCTGCCCAACTCACTACCTCAAGTTCCCATCTCCCATCCCCTCTACCCCCACCCCAGTTTACCCAGATCTCTTACAATTCTCCTTCCTGGGGAAATCCACTCATCCCTCTTTGGGCTCTCTTTGATATCTAGCCTCTCTGGGGCTATGGATTGTAGGTTGGTTATCCTGTACTTTACTCCTAATATCAACTTATGAGTGAGTACATACCATGTTTGTCTCTGAGTCTAGGTTACCTCACTCAGAATGATTTTTTTAAGTTCCATCCATTTTTCTGCAAATTTCATGAGCTCATTCTTTTTTACAGCTGAGTAATATTCCATTGTGTAAGTGTACCACATTTTCCTTATCTGATCTTTGGTTGAGGGGCATCTAGGTTGTTTCAAGATTCTGGATATCATGAATAATGCTGCTATAACACTGTTGAGCAAGTGTCCTTGTGGTATTATTGAGCATCTTTTGGGCATATGCCCAAGATTGGTATAGCTGGGTCTTTTTTTTTTTTTTGAAATTAAACAAACAACTTTTATTCATTTTAGAGAAATTGGTGGAGGTTGATAAGCTCCTTCAGTCAAGAGATGGGAACATTTTTTCTAATTTTTTTTCACAAACATGAAAGCATTTTATACTGTCATACATCAATGTTTGTACTGGCTTATACATATTTACAGAAATTATTCACACATCTTAACCTTGCTATTTCCTCCTCTCAAACCAACATACTATTACCATGAAAGCAGCTTTTTAATTAATGGTATAAGAAATACAGCAAGGCACACTGTTTTAAAAAACGTTTTTCGCGTTACCACCTCAAGAAGCATAGAAACCCAAAACGAACTTAATAGTAGAATGTACCAGTTTACAATATACAACACTGTTATAGTTGTTTCTTGAAGTGCTGCCTAGATTATTATTAAAAAGAAAAAAATGAAAATGGCACTTTTAAATGTCGCTTAATTTTATGCTAAGGACCAATATGTCTCCTCTATACTACAATCCAATCAAGGGTTGGCTTTTTAGGTAGATCTCTTTCAAGAAACATAGGTATAATGCCATGAAAAATTTCAGAACAAAACATAAAATTGGTCAAGTACTGGCAGGGAGGGGTATCATTCCAGTGGGTTTAATGGACCATCGATTTGGTGAACTGCAGGGCCTTAAGGAAGAGGCAGGAGGGGAGAGGCAAACAGAAATCTTGCTGGAGAGAGAGGGCTGGCAGAGGTAACTTGGGACAGGAATCCATGGGAGAGCAAGCAGCTTTGTGGACATAAGAGATCACCTAAAGAGAAGCAATGTACACATCCAGATCACAAGGCCCATGTGGACAGACCGCATTCAGAGGGGAGGTTCATCTTCAGAAAGTCAATGTGACAGGCGGCAGTGATGGGACCCAAGACCAGCCCAGGATGGATCAGGCCAGCCCTGAGCTGCAGCCAGGCTATCTCGTTAGTGCGCAGTGAGATGGGCAATTTCCGACAGCAACTTTCCTCGGGGCTTGCCAGTCAGTGAACAACAAAAGCATTTACAACAGCCTTTCCATAGCTCTTTCAGAGAAATTTTTCTCCCACTGATTTTATTCTCACTTTGCACGTTCCTTTCTCCCCAGATGCAGAGCTTCAGATATCTCAGGCTGCTCTGTTCCTCTGCTATCTGCCTTTGGAGGTAGGGGCTTTCTTTCTCCCCGAATTTGCCTCAAACTCTTATCAGCTTTCATAGGTCATGCATTTTCTGTGGAGGAATTTGTCCCTTCTATTTCTTCAGATGTTGGTGTGGGTTTATCTATTGCCTGAGTTTTCATGGGTGTGTTTACCTTCTTTGGGTTGGATTTTTCCTTCTAGTGCTTTCTGTAAGGCTGGGTTTGTGGATAGGTATTGATTAAATCTGGTTTTATCATGGAATATTTTGTTTACTCCGCCTATGGTGATTGAGAGTTTTGCTGGGTATAATAGTCTGGGTTGGCATCCGTGGTCTCTTAGTGTCTGCATAACATTTGTCCAGGACCTTCTAGCTTGCATAGTCTCTATTGAGAAGTCTGGTGTTATTCTGATAGGTTTGCCTTTATATGTTACTTGGTCTTTCTCCTTTGCAGCTCTTAATATTTTTTCTTTGATCTGTATGTTTAATGTTTTGATTATTATGTGGCGAGAGGACTTTCTTTTTGGATCCAGCCTATTTGGTGTTCTGTAAGCTTCTTGTATCTTCATAGGTATTCCTTTCTTTAGGTTAGGAAAGTTTTCTTCTATGATTTTGTTGAATTATTTTCTGTGCCTTTGAGTTGGTATTCTTCTCCTTCTTCTATCCCTATTATTCTTAGGTTTGGTCTTTTCATGGTGTCCCAGATTTTTTGGACGTTTTGTGTTACAACTTTTTTGTCTTTAGTGTTTTCTTTGACTGACGAATCTATTTTCTCTATTGAGTCTTCAGTGTCAGAGATTCTCTGTTCCATCTCTTGTATTCGGTTGGTTATGCTTGTTTCTGTAGTTCCTGTTCGTTTAGTCAGGATTTCTATTTCCAGCATTCCCTCAGCTTGTGTTTTCTTTGTTGTCTCAATTTCTTTTTTCAGATCTTGGAATGTTTCTTTCATCTGTTTAATTTTTTATTTCCTCTTTAAGGAAGTTTTTCATTTCCTCTTTAATGGAGTTTTTCATTTCCTCTTTAAGGGAATTTTTTATTTCCTCTTTAATGGAGTTTTTCATTTCCTCTTTAAGGGAGTTTTTTATTCCCTCTTTAATGGAGTTTTTCATTTCCTCTTTAAGGGAATTTTTATTTCCTCTTTAATGGAGATTTTCATTTCCTCTTTGAGGAAATTTTTTATTTCCTCTTTAAGGATATAGCTGGGTCTTGAGGTAGATTGAATACCATTTTTCTGAGAAACCACCATATTGATTTCCAAAGTGGCTATACCAGTTTGCATTCCCACCAGCAGTAAAGGAATGTTCTCCTTACTCCATACCCTCTCCAACATGAGCTGTAACAGTGTTTTTGATCTTAGTCATTCTAATAGGTATAAGATGGTATCTCAGCATGACAGTTAGGGTGATGGCCATCCTGTCACCAGAGTAGGTCAGTTTGGGCTTTCTCTCAACCATTGCCAGCAGTCCATTGTGGAGGTATCCTTATGGATTTCTGGTGACCTCTTTAGCACTTTGCTTCTTCCTATTCCCATAGGGTCTTCATTTATCATGGTCTCTTTTTCCTTGTTCTCCCTCTCTGTTCTTGATCCAGCTGGCATCTCCCGCTCCTCTAAGCTCTCTTTCCCTCCACCCTTGCCCTTCATTAACCCACCCCCCACGTCCAGTTTGCTCACGTAGATCTCATCCATTTCTCTGTCATTGGGTGATCCCTGTGTCTTTCTTAGGTTCCTGTTTTCTAGGTAGCCTCCCTGGAATTGTAAGTAGGAGTCTAGGCATCCTTTGTTTTACATCTAGTATCCTCCTATGAGTGAGTACATACCATGTTTGCTGGGGCCTATGCAGAGACACTTTGCTCAGCCTGGGAGGAAGGTACTGGACCTGCCTGGACTGAATCTACCAGGTTGAGCTGAATCCCCAGGGGAGTCCTTGCCCTGGAGGAGATGAGAATGGGATGTGGGCTAGGGGGAGGGGGGAGGAGGGAGGACAGGGGAATCTGTGGCCGATATGTAATATAAAATCAAATTATAAAAAAATAAAATAAATAAATAAATTTTTTAAAAAGATGGTATCTCAGAGTCATTTTGATTTGCATTTCCTTGATGAATAGGGATGCTGAATAACTATTTAAGTGTATTCTTCCCATTTGAGATTCTTCCATTAAGAATTCTCTGTAATCCCAGCACTCGGGAGACAGAGTCAGGCAGATCTCTGTGAGTTTGAGGCCAGCCTGGGCTACAGAGTAAGTTCAAGAAAAGGCACAAAGCTACACAGAGAAACCCTGTCTCGAAAAACAAACAAACAAAAAGAATTCTCTGTTTAGTTCTGTATCCCATTTTTTAATTGAATTATTTGGTATTTGACATCTAGTTTCTTGAGCTCTTTATATATTTTGGAGATCTGCCTTCTGTCAGAGGTGGGGTTGGTGAAGATCTTTTCCCATTCTGTAGGATGCCCTATTTTGTTTTATTTACACTGTCCTTTGCCTTACAGAAAGTTCTCAGTTTCAGGAGGTCCCATTTATTAATTGTTGATCTCAGCGTCGGTGCTACTGGTGTTATATTCAGAAAATAGTCTCCTGTACCAATGTATTCAAGACTACTTCCCACTTTCTCTTTGATCAGGTTCAGTGTAACTGGATTTATGTTGAGGTCTTCAATCCACTTGGACTTGAGTTTGTGCAGGGCAATAGATATGGATCTATTTGCATTCTTCTATGTATTGCCATCCAGTTATGCCATCATGAATTGTTGAAGATTCTTTTTTCCATTGTACAATTTTGGCTTCTTTGTCAAGAATCAGGTGTTCATAGGTGTGTAGGTTAATGTCAGAGTCTTCAATTTGATTCCATTGATCCACATGTCTGTTTTTATGCCAATACCAAGCTGTTTTTATTACTATAGCTCTGTAGTAGAGCTTGAAGTCAGGGATGGTGATTCTTCCAGAAGTTCCTTTATTGTACAGGATTGTTTAAGCTATCATGGGCTTTTGGTTTTTCCATATGAAATTGAGTATTGTTCTTTTGAGGTCAGTGAATAATTGTATTATGATTTTGATGGGGATTGCATTGAATCTGTGGATTGCTTTTGGTAAAATGGCTATTTTACTATGTTGATCCTACCTATCCAAAAGCATTTGAGTCATAACATCTGTTAGTTCCCTTATTTCTATGTTAGGTTTCTGTCTGGCAGACCTGTCCATTGCTGAGTGGAGTGTTGGATTTTCCCACTATTAGTGTGTGGAGTTTGATGTCTAATTTAAGCTTTAGTAATGTTCCTTTTACATATGTGGGTGTCCTTATATTTGAGGCATAAATGTTCAAAATTGGGACTTCATCTTAATGGATTTTTCCTGTGATTAATATATAATGTCCTTCTCAATCTCTCTTGAATAATTTTAATTTGAGGTCTATTTTGTTAGATATTAAGATTGCTACACCAGCTTGCTTCTTAAGTCCATTTGACTGGAAAGATTTTTCCCAGGCCTTTACTCTGAGGTAGTGTCTATCTTTGAAGTTGAGGTGTGTTTCTTGCATGCAGCAGAAGAATGGATCCTGTTTTTGTATCCATTCTGTTAGCCCATGTCTTTTTATAGGTGAATTGAGTCCATTGATATTAAGGAATATTAATGACCAATGATTGTTAATTCCTGTTATTTGGGGGTTGTAGTGTTGTGTGTTTCCCTTCTTTGGTATTTGTTGGTGTGGAATTATCTATTGCCTGTGTTTTCATGGGTGCATCTAACTTTCTTTGGTTCAATTTTTCCTTCCAGTGCTTTCTGTGGGGCTGGATTTGTGGATAGGTATTGTTATATCTGGTTTTATCATGAAATATCTTGTTTACTCTATCTATGGCAATTGAGAGTTTATCTTAAAAACCATTAGCAAGGTACTTTGTCTAATCTACATTGAAGCTTTATATCAGCTAATAGTGTACAGCTAGGCAGCTGGGGAAATTCAAATATTTTCCTATGTCAACCTGAGCTGTGACCTACAGCAGTTTCTTAGTGAAACTCAATAGGCCTTGACTGTGTCAAAATTATACAGCATCTTCCTGACAATCCACAGAAATAAATATGCCTAATAGATCAGGAGGTATTCATGAGATAGACACATTATAATACAGGTAGTGGGGGACTCCCCACACCATATATATCATATCAGATACCAGAGAAAAGCATGGATCAGCAACAATGTGAAGGCACAGCATAAGCAAAAGACATTCTGGAGTCTGTATTCTCATAAGCCTTGCTTGAACTAGACATACCCATCAGAGAGTTTTTCTTCTGGTGAACTGACACCTGAATTTCAATTGCCATTTGCTGTTCCTCTGACACAGACACTCACTACTGGCAGTTTATGGATCCCTGTATCTAGTGATAAAGCATGGTGTGGTGACATGCATGACCAAGGACCAATCAATCAATCTAATCTAAAAGTAGGAGTTGTGCAAAGACAGTTAAACATTAGTTATTTCATCCTGGCTAACAATATTTCCACAACACAAGCTAGGGGCTTTAAATAACAGACACTTATTACTTTATAATTTCTGTCCAAGTGTCTTAGATAGAGGGTCACTACCAATTCAAAAATATTTCTAGGTTCTGGAGAGAGGGTTCAGCAGTTAAGAGGATGCACTTCTCTTGTAGAGGACACAAGTTTGGTACCAGTCCCCACTTGGGGCAGCTCACAACCACCTGTGACCCTAGGTCCAGGGGGATCTTATGCCTTCTTCTGGATACAATGGAAACTGCATTCATGTTCCCCAACCCACATGTATACCATAATTTAAAATAAAATCTTTTAAATATATATGTGTATGTGTATTTGTAGCATATGAATAGATGTTAACAAACACCACCCAAACATGCAGTTTCAACGTTCTATGTCATACATGGAGAATATAGACCTTATAAACCAAATATACCTAACAGATATCTATAGAACATTTTACCCAAACAAAAAAGAATATACCTTCTTCTCAGCACCTCATATTACATTCTCCAAAAAGACCACATATTAGGTCACAAACCAAGTCTCAACAGATACAATAAAATTGAAATAACCCCCTGCATCTTATCAAACCACCACAGATTAATGCTGGATTTCAACAGCAACGGAAACAAAAGAAAGCCTACAAATTCATGGAGACTGAACAACTCTCTCCTGAAGGATTACTGGGTGAAGACAAAAAAAAAAAACATAGCATTTAAGAGCCTACATAAAGAAATTGAAGAGAACTCATACTAGCAACTTAACAGCATACCTGAAAACTCTAAAACAAAAAGAAGCAAGCACACACAAGAGGAATAGACAACTGGAAATAATCAAACTGAGGGCTGAAATCAATAAAATAGAAACAAAGAGAACAGCACAAAGAATCAAGGAACAAAGAGTTGGTTCTTTGAGAAAATCAACAAGATAGACAAACCCTTATCCAAACTAACTGAAAGGCAGAGAGAGAATATCCAAATTAACAAATCAGAAACAAAAAAAAGAGATATAACAAAGGCACCCAGGAAATCCAAATTATCATTATGTCATACTTTAAAAATCCGTTCTCCACAAAATTGGAAAATCTAAAAAAAATGGGCAGTTTTGTCAATTGGTACCACCTACCAAAATTAAATCAAGATCAGATAAACAGCTTAAATAGACCTATAACCCCAAAGGAATTAGAAGCGGTTATTAAACAACACCCAACCAAAAAAAAAAAAAAAAAAAAAAAAAAAAAACAGGGCCAAATGGTTTTGGTGAAGAATTCTACCAGACTTTCAAAAAAGAGTTAATGCCAATATTCCTCAATCTATTCCACAAAATAGAAAGAGAAGGAACATTACCAAATTCATTTTATGAGTCAACAGCACCCTGATAAACCTCATGAAGATTCAAAAAAAGAAAGAGAATTACAGACCAATTTCCCTTATGAACATACACGTAAAAGTACTCAATAAAATACTCACAAACCAAATGCCAGAAAGCTCCAAAAATATCACCCACCATAATCAAGTAGAATTCATCCCACAGATGCAGAGGTGGTTCAACATACAAAAATCATTCAATGTAATCCACCATATAAACAAACTAAAAGAAAAAAACCACATGATCATCTCATTAGATGCTGAAAAAGCCTTTGACAAAATCCAACACCCCTTCGTGATAAAAGTCTTGGAAAGATTGGGGATACAAGAGACATAGCTGTACTTGTTAGTTTTGTGTGTCAATTTGATACAATCTTGAGTCATCACAGAAAGAAGCCTCAGTTGAGGAAATGCCTCCATGAGATCTAGCTGTAAGGCATTTTCTCATTTAGTGATCCATGGGTGAGGGTACAGCCCAAAGTGGGTGGTGCCATCAATAGTCTGCTCTTCCTTGGTTCTATAAGAAGGTGGGCTGAACAAGCCATGGGAAGCAAACCAGTAAGTGGCTCTCCTCCATGGTTTCTGAATCAACTCCTGCCTCTGGGAACCTGCCCTGTTTGAGTTTCTGTCTTAACATCCTTCAGTAATGAACAGCAATGCTGAAGTCTAAGCCTAATAAACTTTTTTCCCTAACTTGCTTTTTGGTCATGTTGCTTCATTGCAACAATAGAAACCCTAAATAAGACAATACCCAAACATAATAAAGGAAATTTACAGCAAGCCTATAGCCAACATCAAATTAAATGGACAGAAACTAAAAACAGTTCCACTAAAATCAGGAACAAGACAAGGCTGTCTACT